>OZ017766.1:11942367-11968402 GCA_963969345.1 Turbatrix aceti | reverse complement strand
CTCGATTCGTTTTGGGCGCGATTTCTTCTTCCCATCGTTGCTGTGGTCTGGTTTTCGTCTTGTTGAACACCGAGTTGAGCGAATCGACCCAGCGTAAAGTGGAGGAGAGCTCGAAATCGTCCTCGATGTCCTTGAGGAGAAGTTCGGAGGAGATAGGTCGCTGATCCCGCCATTTCTGTACCATCCACTGCGTCTTCTTGACGTTGACTTCCAGTCCGACGTCCTTGCAGATGATGGCCATATCCGACAGCATTTCCTGAAGTTCTTCGCCAGTGTGGGAGACCAATTTCTGCCACTCTTCATCTGTTCTGGATGAGCAATTGTAGTACCGTTGCATAATCTCAGAATGAAAGAAATAGTTATTCATAATTGACAAGCGTTATAACTTAATTAAAATTATACAACCACTATCAGCTTAGGCTCTCTAATCAACTCACCTTAGCCATAAAGATGCGAACTTCTTTTATATAAAAAACAACTCCGCCCCTTGACGGCATGACGTATTTCTTGCCTTAAAAGGGACTCTGCGAGCCGATTTGAGGTCGGCGACCCAGCTAATTTACAACTTCAAATGTTTTGTGCCCAAGTTGTAGGGGGGCCTATGGGAGACTCCAAATGGGCCATAATAGATTTTTCAGATGCCGGATTCTGGAGCTAGGGCTTCTCGAATGTTTCGACGTCAAAATTTCAAACTGCTTCTAAAAATCTGATTTTTGGCATACAGGGGTATCTTGGCACGAGAAATCGACTGGTGTATTCCGATTTTTCAAAAAACATCTGACTTTTTTGAAAAAATTGATTTTCTTCTATTTACCTGTTTTTACCGTCAAAAATTGGCTGTGGCGTCCGAGAGAGGATCCTCCAGCGGGTTTTGACACCGGAATCTGAAAGCCCGTCTTTTTTGACGTCGATTGAGGTATTACACAAAAAAAATTATGTCCCTTTATTTGACCAACACTAGGCTTGTATGGCGCGCACTTGGTAAAAAAACACCTTTGTCGAGTTTCCGAAATAAATATTTTTATAGTTGGAAAAATCTAATTTGTGGTTTCCGGGGGTATTTTGGCACGAGAAATCGACTGGTGTATTTAGATTTCTCAAAAAACATCTGATTTTTATGAAAAACTTGATGGTTGATGTTTTACCGTTATTTACCGTCACAAAATTGGCTGCAGCGCCCGAGGGAGAATCTTCCAGGCAGTTTTGATGCCAGAATCGGTTTCCCCATCTTTTTCGACGTCGATTGATGTATAACACAGAAAAATTGAGGTGCCTTTCTTTGACCATAGCCAGGTTTTTATCGCGCGCACTTGGTGCAAACACCTTTTTTTGCGTCATTGACCGAAAAAGACGTGGGCGCGCGTAACAGGAGTCATGTTCAAAAAAAAGCCCTGAAGCCAATTTTTGTTTTATGTGCTCACGGTCACCTGGGTGTGTTCAGGCATGTCCTAAATATTGTTTTTAGCGACTTGCGCTGATCATCCGATTATTTTGTGTATTGTCACTGGCATTAAAAAAACATGAAACTGAAATATCGTAATTTACCGCTTCAATTATCTGATAAGGAGCGCAAGTCGCTAAAAACAATTTTTGGGACCTGTCTAAACATACCCAGGTGACCGTAAGCACATAAAACAAAAGCGCCCACGTCTTTTTCGGTCAATGACGCAAAAAAAGGGTGTTTGTACCTAGTGCGCGCGATAAAAACCTGGCTATGGTCAAAGAAAGGCACCTCAATTTTTCTGTGTTATACATCAATCGACGTCGAAAAAGATGGGGAAACCGATTCTGGCATCAAACCTGCCTGGAAGACCTGCCCTTGGGCGCTGCAGCCATTTTTGTGACGGTAAATAACGGTAAAACATCAACCATCAAGTTTTTCATAAAAATCAGATGTTTTTTGAGAAATCTGAATACACCAGTCGATTTCTCGTGCCAAAATACCCCCGGAAACCACAAATTAGATTTTTCCAACTATAAAAATATTCATTTCGGAAACTCGACAAAGGTGTTTTTTTACCAAGTGCGCGCCATACAAGCCTAGTGTTGGTCAAATAAAGGGACATAATTTTTTTTGTGTAATACCTCAATCGACGTCAAAAAAGACGGGCTTTCAGATTCCGGTGTCAAAACCCGCTGGAGGATCCTCTATCGGACGCCACAGCCAATTTTTGACGGTAAAAACATGTAAATTGAAGAAAATCAATTTTTTCAAAAAAGTCAGATGTTTTTTGAAAAATCGGAATACACCAGTCGATTTCTCGTGCCAAGATACCCCTGTATGCCAAAAATCAGATTTTTAGAAGCAGTTTGAAATTTTGACGTCGAAACATTCGAGAAGCCCTAGCTCCAGAATCCGGCATCTGAAAAATCTATTATGGCCCATTTGGAGTCTCCCATAGGCCCCCCTACAACTTGGGCACAAAACATTTGAAGTTGTAAATTAGCTGGGTCGCGGCTTTCACCTTATTCCAAAATCGGCTCGCAGAGTCCCTCTTAATGTTTTTGGTCACGTAGGCAAAGCAAGTCTTCACTGCAATGTAAAATACAATAAGAATCTTCTGCGTCGTCGAAGAATGTTAAAAGATGTTCAATGCCATTTTTAGGTACTTACTATTATATACTCAGCAATCATTGCTATCAAAAGAACGTAAATCACAATGGATTACGGCATCATTTGGCATTTCGAAACCTTAATCTTGAGAATTCATAAGTAAATATTTTGATAGAAATACTACAGTAACTCGAGAATGAATAGGTGAAAAGAAATATTTGACAATGAAAGAATTTGAGATTATTAGACAACGTCGAATAAAGCAGACACGAGGTCGCTTTTGTCCTCTTAGTTAGTTAAAATAATGTCACCGGCAGATTAAATTCATCGGGAAATTGTTTGGAGATTTTTTTTGTCAGTATAGATTTTTTTTAAAGTAAATGTGAATAAAATTTTTTTGAACATATTATTCACGCTTTAGTGTATTAATTCTCAGAGTGGTAACCATTGAGCGCAAGTGCGAATTGAGCGTAGTGACATATTGAGCGTCGGCGAAGTGAGCGTGCTGACACATCAAGCGCAGTATTGTCGGGTTACCCGACCCGAAACCCGACCCGACCCGAACCCGACCCGAAAATCCCGGGTTTCGGGTCGGGTTACCCGAATTTTTCGGGTTGAGGTTCGGGTTCGGGTCAGGTAACCCGAAATTTTCTGGTTCGGGTTCGGGTTCGGGTCGGGTAACCCGAAATTTTCGGGTTTGGGTTCGGGTTCGGGTCGGGTTACCCGAAAATTTCGGGTTCGGTTTCGGGTTCGGGTCGGGTTTTCCAAATTTCGGGTTTGAGAACCCGACAATAAAAGTCAAAATGAGAAAAAAAGTTGAAAAAAACCGTTAAACATGTCAAAAATTTGCTTCTGAAGACGCAATATTTGTTATATTAGCCTCCACAATGCAAAAATTGAAGTACAATAAAATAAATTTACCGATTTTATGAAAAAAAAAATTCGGGTTTCGGGTCGGGTTCTTCAGCTAACCCGCCGAAAACCCGAAAATTTCGGGTTTCGGGTCGGGTTACCCGAAAAATTTCCGAACCCGACAACACTGATCAAGCGTCGAACAACTGAGCGGCAAGACAACCGGGCGAAGGATTACTGAGCAAATTGGATGTGCACGAGAAAGAAAATAAATTGTAAATTGTAAATTGATGTGGTAGAGCAAAAAACCCATATGGTAAACATGCGTTCTTATGCTAAAAAGAATGATAGTGAAACGCTTTGTGGTGAACGTTTCTTATACCAAAATTGAGATTCTGATTCCAATTTGCTAAATTTCATTGTTGTTTGGTTCATGTTTAAAATCATTGTATTTTGATTTTGCTGCATCATTGTACATTTTGTATCAAACATCATCGATTGTATCAATCCGTCTTTTAGACCTATTTGTCAAATGTGTTACCACGTTACCACAAAGTAGACTCGAGTATGATCCGTAGTATTACCGCTTTATTTCCGTTCCTAAGTTTTTTTTAATGAATGTTTAATCCATTTCCCGTACATATAAATATACAGTGCACAATGTGTTTCACACGTTGCAAAAAATGGAAGGTATTCGCTTACTATTGCTTGTTGTGGTCGTACTTTTTGCTGCTACCTTGGAGGCCAAAAAAACAAAAACAACAAAGAGCCCTGAGGATCCTAAACTTAAGGCAGATACCGCGTTTACGGAATCTATAAACAAACATTTCAGCGATTGGTTCACTTTGGATTTTGTTGAAAATGTAAGTACAATAAAGGATTCATAATCGAGTAAAATGTGACATCTGATTTTTAGATGACCCAGGAAGCCTGTGATAACATGGTCAACGGAACGACAATGTCTGATCTCTTTTCAAGATACCACAGTCCTTACGGCATGTTGCCTGTCATTTACGACATCTGTGATGATGATGAAATCCAAGTTCTCAACGAATCCATGGATGCGCTCAAGACGGATTTTGGGTATCTTTCTGGAGCGTATTCCGTCGACTTTGCACTCCTGATTCTCGATGACATTAACAAGATTTTCACCGAGGTTTCCAAACTTGTAGAAAAAGATATGAAAAAAGACGACGAGGATAAAGCATGTGCAGCAGGTATCACAGATGCTACCAAGTTAATTACGCCTGCTGCGGTCGAAAAGATCACCAAGCTCATGGAGGAACACTACACAGAAGAGCAATGTACGTGGATCTACGATGTATACTTAACAAAAAGATGTTTGACTTTGATACGCTCAAGTTCGAAGCCAAGAAATGCAAAGGAAAAGGACCGACAATTGATTACTTGGTTTATCTCAACAACGTTCACAACTTGTCTGGAGAGATTTACTCTACTGTTCCACCAAGTTAAAGCATTCTGTTATAATATATTATGCAAAGATGTGAAACAAATAATAAATAATAAAGTTGTCATTTTTGTGAAAAGTTGAGTTTCAAGCTTGTCGGACTTGCTGTTTTATTAGTATTCGGGTAAAAATTTTCATAAACAAAAATCAAAACATCAAGATTGCATTTAAAAAAAACGCAGAAACATGCCCACAAAAATTCTGTACTCAAAATTTTTTAAAAGTCGATTTAGGTCTGACGCATAATAACATGTAAAAACAACAGACATGTATGTGTGTTGTAAGACATGTATGTATGTTGTAAGACATGTATGTATGTTGTAAGACATATCAACTACCAGATTGTTGTATACAACAATCTGGTAGTTGAGTAATTTGTACCTTAATGTAACATAAAGTCAAAAATAATTGATAGATGCAACTGCTACTCAACGGTTTGGCTGTTTTATATTTTGTTACATTTTTATTTGTATTCTTGTTTTGTATAAGTGTTATTCATCCCCAGATTTTTTTGTTAGGATCAATGTGATCAATGTACTACGACTTCTCATTAAGCATAAGGTATTTATTATCATTGCGGTTACGGTTACAACAGCTCACTCAGATTAGTACGAATGTCCGAAGGGAACGATGAGATACGCATCAACTGCGTAAATTATTGGAATGAATCACTAATAGGATAAACGACTGGCTCATAGCCATATGCGCATATGTGGTGCGGGGCTTTGTCGCGCCAGGTGTATTAACCTGGGGATAAAACATAGAAGTAGCAACTGAATAATAACATATGTATAATAGAAAATCAAACTGTATTTCCTCATAGTAACTCTTGTCCGGTAACTAAGCATTGCTGTGTCGTGTTTGTCAATGCTTCACTTTCTCACGCAATTTTCTAGGAGTTACAAAATTTGTTTTTGATTGGGCATGACCCATTAGATTCAACAATTTGTGTATTGAGATAAACAACATTTTAGCGATGTCTAATTCAACAACACTGGTTAACGACAAAGAATATCTCGAGTGGTGTGAAGAATCAAAAACCTACCATGAATACATGTTAATTCTACTGATAAAATTTTCGGTTTTACTTTTTGAAATTTCAGCTATATTTTTGCTTGTTGTATATTTCTGTTGCTGCATTCTAAACAAAAAACTTCATCTTAATCTAAGAATCCTCCTTGCATTACTAACAGTTGTATTTATTTCTGGAAGCTGCATCCGGATATTCGATTCGATACGAATAGTGTTTATAATTTTATCTTTTAAGGCTGAAAACCTTGTTACAAAAACCGCAAAAGGGAAAATCTATTGCCACTTTTCTGTATTCATGAAATATTGTACCTTAGTTCTAGAAGGACAATATTTTATTGAAAAAATCATAATTTCTATATTTTTTGTTGTTGTTATTGAACGCGGTATAGCAACAATCAAAACTAAATCTTACGAAAGCTTGAAGCATTGGCCAATGACCCTTGCTTTATGTTTAGCACCGGTTTGTTTTTACACAATCCTGAAGCTCTACTATTCTGCTATAATAATTTTGTTTTAGTTTATTGGCAGTACATATTTTATTGTGGAATTTGCACTGACAATACTAGAATCCGTGTCAAATCGAGAAGAAGCAATGTCATGTGATCTCCTTATCAATTCCGATTGGGACGAAAGAATTTGTGAAATAGCCATTATCGTGACCGCTGTTGTTATTATTTCAATTATTTGTGTCATCCTTTACATAATCAACCGAAAAGCCAGAAAAGTATTCGACAGCATCAGTAATGCCAACACCCAAAATCACGTAGCGCAGAGATACCAACAGATTGAGAACGTTCAAATAATCACTGCAGTCGGTTCCCAGATTATTGGATTTGGAATTATGAAGATTATTTTTCTTATCTCTGAACATTTTTTATTATACGTTACTATGAACAAAATATTGTCACTATTGCACGCATTTGTGCTTCAGGTACGAGGTTCAAGTGCGCAATAGTATAAAACACCGATTTTTAGAACGTCAAAAGTCTCCTACTTCCTTTCACTGCAATTTTCTACGTCTACGCCGGTTTTCATTTCTCTGAACGAATGCGAAATTGTTTCAGCCACAAGTTACTGCCTGTGTTAAAACTTCAATCCAGGAAGTTTAGACGTTCTAATCGTGTGCATCCCACAAATCATATATTTACCACTGAACAGTATTTTCAAACTCTTGAACGTTTTTGGAGATGACTTGATTTATTTAAACACATCATTTTGTAATAAAACAATGGTAAGCATTTTTTTACAGAAAGCAGATACGGTTGCTTTGTGTGCTTTGTTTTTTTCATCGTAAACATTCGAATCACAGAAGTGCGTTATCAACTGTTTAAAAAATGTTATTATGTTGTTACAAAATATTGGACAACACCTACTTATAAATAGCACAGCTAAGGTCTATAAAAGAAGTATCTCCAATACCAGAAACTCCATCAAAACTGTTGTAAACCGTTTAAGATGATTCGACTCGACTTGTTTCTAGTCTTCGGGCTGATCGTTGTTAGCACTTTGGCTGTGAATGACGCTTTTCTTCTGAAGCAACTCCAAAACGGCGATTAGTATACTGCGGAGGAGAAAACGCTCATTCAAAAAGGATACGGCAAATGGCTCCAGTTCAAAACTAAATTAAGTAACTGTTACAAAATTTATCAATCCTAACACAAATATTTTTTCAGAAAAAGAATTCGACAACGAAGCTACGGAATCTGAGCACATGCTGACTTATCTCAAGGCTCGCATTGACATCGACGAGCACAACAAATTGTATGTACGCTGAAGGCAAGGTATCCTGGTACAAGGCAGAAAACTCTCTCACAGATCTCCCCTCTCATTTATTTGCTCTGCGCAACGGGTATCGGCCTGCTAAAAAATTCGAAAACGCTACTGTCTTTCGCCCGTCTCTTAAAGACGATGCCCCTGCGTCCATTGACTGGCGAGATTACGGATATGTGACCGATGTCAAAGATCAAGGAGAATGCGGATCTTGCTGGGCGTTTGCTTCCACAGGAGCCATTGAAGGCCAGTACAAGGGGGCTACAGGAAATCTCGTCAGCCTGAGTGAACAAAACTTGATCGACTGCAGCGACCAAAACAGCGGCTGTGATGGAGGAGTTATTGCCTATGGTTTGGACTATGTAAGCGAAAACGGTGGCATTGACACAGAAGATTCTTACGGTTACGAAGGAGCAAACGGACAATGCCGTTTCAATAGCGATAATATTGGAGCAACAGTCTCAGGGGGGGCTTACATTCCAGAGGGCGATGAAGGTGCTTTTGAAACTGCTGTGGGAACACAAGGTCCTGTTGCTGTCGCCATCGATTCCAGCAACATTGGAAACTACGGCGGTGGGATTTTCTACGATGATGATTGTTCGCCTACAGATTTACAGATTGTTCGCCTACAGCTTGTGGTTGGCTATGGCCGAGAATCCGATCAGGATTATTGGATTGTCAAAAACAGTTGGGGATCTGGCTGGGGCGAAAGCGGGTTATATCCGCATGGCACGCAAACGAAACAACCAATGCGGCATTGCGACTGCTGCCGTTTTTCCTCTATTTTGATTTATGATTAATGTGCTTTGGTCTGATGTAACTTGCTATATTTATCTTGTGTTTTAGCTTAAAATAAAATAATTTAGTCAGTAAAAAATCGTTAATTTTTGTATCATGGTACTGTTTATAAGCACTTCAAAAAATAAACAACTCTACAACGTGGAGCATAGGATTATTTTTCGTGCATTGTGCCATTTGATGCAAAAAAAAACGGGCATAAATCTGATTGGCTTTTCAGATGTATCTCCCTCGAAAAAATACGTCTGATGCGTTCGTTTGAAAGATGGATATATCACAGAATCGATAAATACCTCATCTTTAAATAATATCTGAGTACGTCGTTCTAAAAATTTCTTGTCATCTGATACCCCACAAAAAAAAAGAACGTGTTGTTAGATTCGTCAATACGGGAGTGTTGCTGATGCTTTCCAAAGGGATTTTTCAAGGAAACAAACTACAATGCAGCCTAGTTTTTTTTAATTAAAAAAATAAAAAGGAAAAGTTTCGCGTTATGAAAACACCATAAAATACCATGGCGACACGTCGTCTTGAACAGAAAAAACACAACGCGTAATTATATTAGGTTCATAAAAAAAAAAAAGAAAAAGACATACCAAAATGCAGCATACAAAAAAATTAATTGTTGTTTGCAAGCTGCCAATATTCAGATTGCAATTACTGCAGTTGAGGCGCTCTAACTGTGTACATTCCACAAATCATCGTATGATGAGCACAGCTTGCCGTTGACACCTTTTGTGACTACGGCAACAAACATGATGTGTCTGGTGTATCTGTGTGTCGGTGTACTGAGGTTACACCACATCTTTCTCTTCTTTTCCAAGTTGTACAATTGGCTTAGATCACGCCGTTGTTTTACAATACTATAAATACAAATACAAAACATAGGTAATTTGGATTGCTGCACTGGATGCAATTCAATATTGTACAAACAGCGCGATAGCCATGCTGCGTTGTGCGTCGGACATCAGGTGATTTACATGGTTTTTCCCTAACATCTTCTAAAACGCAAGGCGCGAACCCCTAACATCTTCTAAAACGCAAGGCGCGAACCAATGCCGCCAGTGTCAATTGACACCGGCATTCGGCGAGTCGCCTTGCTTTCCCAACTTGGCTACGGCATTGACTGACTACAACTATGCGGAGTAAATCGACGGAGCATTCCTGTGGAGGCAGTTGCACACCTTGCAAAGGAATTGCTTTCCATTTTCAACGTCAAATTCCTTCGTTTTGTTGTTGTTCTGTGAGATAATTCATCAAGTTTTTTGAATTATAGACAAAAAGCATGGTAGTAAACCGGTGTAGTTTGGTGTAAAGAACTTTTACACACGTGTGCTTAGAATACACATTTTTTTATTAACAGGTGTATACCGTAAAGAGTGATTTACTATAGCCATCCCTTTAATATGTATTGAAATTATATTCACTTGCAATATAACTTGAAATATTATCAAATTCTTTTTCAATTTTTTACCAGTACAGTTACGGCCTTCCTCTGGTTCAACAAGTGCTAATTGCTTAACGCACACCTGCTAACAAAATTGTTATTTTTGTTTTGCAGTTCATTCAAAAATAGTATTTTGTCGAACATCAGTCGTGTTTTTCAACAGTTTTGGTTAACAAAAACTAAGTTTTTAACATGGAAAATAAAGCTTGGAATCCTTCAAGAATTAATACCGAAGACGACTGCATCCCGATCCATCATATTCTTACTATAACATTGCAGATTCATTTTCCTATGTATTTGAGCAACAGAGATATTATCTTTTCAATGAAACGCTTTACAGAATTCATGAAAACCTTGAATTTAGGCGCGACATCTGTTTGACTTTTCTTTCTATGACATTCAACGTACTGGTTTTATTTGCCGTTTTAAAGGTCCGTAAAACCTATGATACGTCATCTTTTTACATTTTTATTTTGCAAATAGCTTTAATAAACTTTGCAATCACGGTTTGTTCATGCCGGGATTACATCTCTGATGAATCTGTTTTTTATATTGTTTTGGAGTTCGGAGAGCGATTTTTTGGATATGTTATTCATGGATATGTTCTCGCGCTTAGCATACAGAGAATGCTTTTATTTTTTATCAGAACCGTATATTTTAATCAAATATTTTCTGTAAAAAATTTGGTAATTTTTAATGTCTTGCTGCTACCGGGGCTCCCGGCTAGCTCGCGCTTCCTCGTAGATCCCGGACACTTCGTAGTAGACAATAGTTTATCAGTAGAATCTCTCGTACAACAACCGTGGACAATTATACGTAGGACGATGACTCGATGACGACGACCGCTGCGTGTCCCCAACCGGGACGAGCGCGTGCCACGCGCGACCTGCCTGCTGCTACGCCCGCCGACCAGAATAATGACTTCGCGTCATCGGTCGCTGCCGATCTGCTTGTCTTGCCGGCGCACGCTTCCCTCGTGGCCGCACACGTTCTCTGCCTCGCGCTCGTGGCTCGCTCACCAGTCCCTGGGAGAATGGTCAACCAGTCCCGGTACCACTCCTTCCCCCAGCTGACCGTCGTCGCTGGATCCAACCGGATCCTGCGTCACGCGTCAGCTCAACTGAGCCGACCGGGACTGCGCCTGTAGTCGTCTTCGTCGCCTTTGACTTCCTTCGGTTCCTCGAACTTCACTCAACTGAGTGGATTTCATCCTGTTTGACCGCATGCTCAGCCACCTTCTTCCGGTGCCACCAGCCGTCCACCGCCATCCACAAAGGCCCCTTCTGGCTCGCTGGCCGAAGCTCTGCACTTCCATGGATGCGTTGGACCTCTTTCGGTATTCTTCCGCGTTGCCCCCCTGAGCGGTGTCTTTGTTGGTTCCTCTCCTTGAATCTCACTCAACTGAGCGGCTTTCATCCTGCTTCCTGCTGTGCCCGTAGCCGCTCGCCGCCGTCCACGTAAGGCCCCTTCTGGCTCACTGGCCGGAAGCTCTGCTCTTCCGATGGACACCTTCTTCTGATGGTGGCTGCTTCCTTCGCCGGACCATCCCGCCGGTCACCTTGCGACGATGTCCATCCCCAGTTGGCCCAATCCTGGCACATGTGCACCTGGCCGGATTCTCTGCCCTTCTGCTGGATCTCTTGCACTGCTTCGCCGTCGTCTTCATTCCGTGACTGGCTCCAACCACGCCACTGCTGCCTGTGTCTCGCTGGCCAACTGCCCTGCCACAGGTATTCCGTCGTCTTCATTACCCAACTGGGTGTCCGTCACGTGACAGGTTCCAACCATTCCACCACTCTGCTGCATGCCTCACCCGGATCAACTGATCAGCTGCATGTCTTACGCCTCTTCGCGCAGCCTCGCTGCCCAATTCTCTGCATCCTGTGTCGCTGCCGCACTGCCACCAGTCATCCTTGCAGTCCGCTTGCCTCCCGGGCCGATCTTCCTCCATGACGCTGCTGCTCTGGGCCGCCAGCTGCCTCTCTGTGCTGCACTGCACGGCCATTTCATTCTCGACGCCATCACTCGCGCTCGGATTCTTTGCAGCTCAACTGAACTGTCACTGATGATGCACGCCTGGACCGCCATCGGTTTCTCTCACAACCCGCTCGTCTGCTGTGCAGATGCACGTACCCAATGCCTGATTGCACCACATCACAACTGCGACGTGCTCGGCGGTTTTCCTGATGTGGCTTCCATCCTTGACCGCCGGACAACTCGATTCTCGCAACTCAACTGAGCTGTTGCTGCCTTGGTTCGCTTCTTCCTTTCCACCAGCCAATTGGCCTGGTCACTCCGTCGCCGCGAAATCAAAAACATGGCGCTTTGCCTAGGCCATTCTTGAGTGATTCTGGTCGCAGGCCAAGCCAACTGGCCTGACCTCGGGAGAGCGTCGTTGTCGTTGATCCTCGTTTCTTCTCTCCGCTGCGTGTTGCCGTAGTGCGTGTGCCGCGTCGCCGCCATCGATCGATCGTAGTCGTAGTCTCTTCTTCCGCGTAGCTCGAATCAGCACTCTCGTCACCATTTGCTACCGGGGCTCCCGGCTAGCTCGCGCTTCCTCGTAGATCCCGGACACTTCGTAGTAGACAATAGTTTATCAGTAGAATCTCTCGTACAACAACCGTGGACAATTATACGTAGGACGATGACTCGATGACGACGACCGCTGCGTGTCCCCAACCGGGACGAGCGCGTGCCACGCGCGACCTGCCTGCTGCTACGCCCGCCGACCAGAATAATGACTTCGCGTCATCGGTCGCTGCCGATCTGCTTGTCTTGCCGGCGCACGCTTCCCTCGTGGCCGCACACGTTCTCTGCCTCGCGCTCGTGGCTCGCTCACCAGTCCCTGGGAGAATGGTCAACCAGTCCCGGTACCACTTGCACAACGCGCTAACTGGTTGGTATACTTTTGACATGTGGTACTACGAACGGGATGTGGATGGGAATACTGTACTTGGATTCATTGTGCTCGGTATCAGGAATGTAGGTTTTTTTTGTATCTCAATTTTTGTTTTTTTTTTAAATTTTTTATACATGATTTTTTGATTACTAATACTAAAAAAAGAGGTTCTAGGTGCATAAGTACGACGCATGCACTCGTGATTAGTTTCCTAACATTACAGGTGAAAAAATGTTGTTAGAACCGCCGATGTAGCTTTAAATGTTTAATTGTTTACCTGTTTTTCGTTGCTTCAGAGTTGTTACGGTAATACATACATTACATTACATTTATATGTATTATTCTTACTCGTGCTTTTAAGCTTTTTAAAATTACTTATCACAAAATTTAGAGAGATATGTCATCCATCGACAGAGCTAGACGTCCCATGGAATCGCGATATAATAAATATTATATGTAATGTGGTACTGACTAGGGTTCCTGTCCCCACCCCCGTTCTCCGCGGGGAGCTCCCCGTATCCCCCCCCCCCGCAACGATTTCTTCCCCGTGAAATTCTCCGTTTTACTCCCCGTGAAAAATCTATCCCCGTATAAGTTCTCATTCAAAATTTTCGCTCCTTTTTTTTGAAAAAAATGACAAAAATTGAAGGAAGAACACGACAAAAAGATGAAAAAAATAGCAATGAAACAAAACCTTTGATGTAATTGACAAAGTTTCACTGCTAAAAACCCCGGTAAATTGCCTATTTTTGTTAATTTTGATTTAAAAAAACATCCCCTACTCCCTGTATACAAAAATTTGTTCCTCGTGAAATTCTCCGTTCTACTCCCCGTGAAGATCTCCTCCCCGTAGCCCCCCCCCCGTAATGTAAACGAGGGGGGGCCCTGGTACTGACCATTGAGAAGGACAGTAAATAAATAAAACATGCATACATAATAGTACCCTTTTTCCGTTTTCGGTTTTTGAGAAACATACACAGCTTGTCAGTAGAATTTATTCAGACACTAGGACAACTTTTTTAATTGAAAAAGATTAGAAAAATGAAAAAGGTAGATAAAAAACTTTTTTTGTAGGTAATCGGAAAGTACCTCTACTACGGTGACTACATTTCATCCGGTATATATTTTCTTATATTTGTCATGCTGCGCTTTGACGTTAAGTTTCGTGTAATCCGTCTAATTAAATACAAAACGCTTAAAACAGAGCCCGGTTACATTGCGCCACCTTCCACGTATGACAAAATTTTAATTGGTCATGGAGTACTTATGTTCATGTACATTCGATTTGAATACTGGAATGACGTTTTTTTTACAAATTACTTGCCTGAAGATTTTTACTTTGATCTTAATGATTGTGAATGGCATGATACCATTTATTTCCACGTTGATGAGTTGTACCGCTACCATAAACAAATCGAAACCGTGATATTAGCTGCCAAGTGAGTTTTTTTAGCATCACATAATAATGAAGTGTATTTTGACAGTTTTGTAGATTGTTTGCATGCATTCACGAAACAATTCTATCAGCAAGTTATTTAGTTTTTGTGGAAGTTATTCGGAAGTCTTTTTTTGACATAATTTTTATTTCATCTGAAAAATCGGCGGCTACAATTATTGGATATTGATCGTAATTAGAATTAAGTTATTATATTAAACATTTACAAATTCTCACGTTTTTGTTTTGCATTTTTTTAAATAAATACGCAATAAAACTCTGAAAAATTCTAATGCGTATGTTTTTTTTTGGAAATCAAACATGAAAAAAATGCAGCTGCATGTTCAGTGTTTTTACAAAATTAAAATCGTATGAATAAAATATTTTTTTCTAATTGCGTCTGTCAGAAAATACGATACTAAACTTTCACCTGTGATAATCATGAGTACCTGCGCACTCATTCAAAATGATTTTTTTGCGTTCGTCATCAAATATCATTCTTGTCGAAAAAAACAATTCCACCTGAAATCATGCAAATAATCGCCCATTATCATGCTCTCATAGAAATTATAACAAGCAAATCAGAATCGACGACTTGCAATCCAACTGTTTACCCCCAAGCGTCTCATTGTGAAAGTGCAAGCAGTCGACCGACCATGAGGCGTCAGCTTGCTCATGCCGCGCTGGCGCTGGGCTTCGTGACAATTCTCTGGACTACCGACCTTCCCAAGTATGTCAGCGATCGTCTGCCAACGTTTGGCAATGATGAAGGCCACAACGAAACAAATGGTTTTCATGGCGATCACTTTGCCGATATTCCTGCTCCAGAAAATGCACTGGATTACTTGTGGCAGGGACTTGCCAATCTTCGGGTCGGCAATCACACAGTTGGGCTTATTGAAAGTCATATCATAAACTCGGCAAAAAACTGTAAGTTGTAATGACTTTTTGTGCATACAATGTTACAACTTAAAATGTTTTTGTTTTTAGTAACTACACTATGTGTTCACGATATGCTCCGATCAATCAAGAGTCTCACCCTTACGGGTCTTTTTTCTGCTTCGTGCCATCTCGACAACATTCAGAACTCCGTCGAAGCTTCTAGATGCTTTGGTAAACATTTTAATTTGTAAGTTTAATTACTTTGTTTTTATTTTTAGATAACAACACTAAGCATTACTTGTGGTCTGTGAAGCTCTTTGACGCTTGGGGCAAGCCTCCCTCTGGCTTGGCATCCAGCGGACCTTTTTTCCTTATGGGTGACTATGATCAGTGCTTGAGCATTCAAATTCCGGCTGACAATATTTCAATTTCAAGTGCGAACACGACGTCATCAGCTGCAACAACTGGAAAGTACTGTCGAGTCGCCGTCGACGTTGTTGTGCCCATAAAGTCTGCAAAGATCCCTGTAAACTATGGCTTTTGTGTGCCTGCAACGTGTACCAACGAAGATGTTCAAGAGGTAATCGGCACGTGGCTTAACCAGGTACTAAACAATTCAGGCATTGATGAAAAGAAATCTCAGGCCACGCTGCAGTGTCACGCCCCGGAAACAAAGGATGCTTCAAAGTGGATGTGGATCTTTGAAATGACAGCCAACGAGGTAAGAAGCCTGAAACCCTTGAAATCATGCTCAAATGTTTTTTCCAGCAATTTTTTGTCATCCTCCTACTGTTGCTGTTTCTCTGCGTTATTAGCGGAACATTGGTTGATCTCTACATGCATTCAAAGGTTTCACGGGTCAACGCAGGCGTAGATTGTCACTCGTACAATTTCTACTACTCCCGTCCTGCCTACGATTACCATTCTCCTCCTCTCTCCGAAGCCAGTCGAATGGTCTTCGACGATAACCTCGTGCACAGGCCTTGGCGCGAGCGAGCAGGTGGTGCCATCTGGGCTAGTACCAACGACGAAGTTCTAAGTATCGCGGGAGCTCCTTCCGTTGCTCTGACGTACAAGGCGAGCCACGAAGTCATAGAAAATATTACAACCGGTAACTTTTTTGTCGACTTGCTGAGTTGTTTTTCGATTCGTCGGAGTGTTGAACATCTTCTTCGAGACAGCGGTTCTCAGATTGCAACTCTTCATGGCATCAAGGTTGTCTCGGCGGCTTGGGTCATCATTGGTCACACATTTGTCCTCTCAGCTGGATACGTTGGTAACCTGCTAACCATTGTGAAAAAGATCAAAACCTCCGGAATGGCACAATGGATTTTCAATTCATCTCTGGCCGTCGACACATTTTTTCTCACTGCCGCCGCGGTTCTAACGTTTTCAATTCGCAGAAAGTTGCTTACAGCAGGGCATGATACCGATCGGGCGAGGAGGCTCTTCACTCTTCATCGCATTCTTTCCCGTTTTATCCACCGACTTCTCAGAATTCTGCCTGGTTATGCCTTTGCTCTGGGATTCGTGGCCATCATTTTTAACCGCCTCGGCAGTGGCCCAATGTGGAACACCGAGGAGGGAGTTTTTGGCACTCATTGCAACGTCAATAATACCTGGCCGCACCTGGCTTTTGTTCTCAACTTTTACCCTTCCGACTGCATGCCATGGATGTGGTATCTAAGCTTGGATTCACAATTTTACCTTGCTGCTTTGCTTGGTATGTTTGTGTTCAGACAATGCTCGACCAGTGGTAAGACGGCACTTGTACTACTGCTTTTGGTGTCTGTTGTTTATCGTTTCGCCATCTATGTTACCTTCAAGTGAGTTTTATTATTTTCAAGAGACCAGATTGATCTTAATTTTTTAGTTTTCCCCTTAACATTGTTTTAAAAATGATTGAGAAGGAATCTGTCATCCACGAAGAAGCCGCACAAATGTTCGTTTGGCTCTACGCGTTTCCGCTCTCTCGCTTGCCACCCTCCGTCCTCGGTCTTTGTGTGGGATGGATTCTCGGTGACAAGAAGTCGAACGCTTTCATGACGCCAAAATCCCGTACGTTTTTGCGCCCAATCACGTGCGTACTGTCGCTGGGGCTTCTTTGGTGGGGCATCGCAGGTGCCAGCCTCTGGCCGGGACACAAAGCCTACCAGATGTCCTATGCGGCACTATATCGAACATCCTGGTCCATTGGCATGGCTATTTTTGTTTGGCTGTGTGAGCGTCGGCATTTTGGACCGATTGGAGCAATTCTAGCCTGGAGCAAGTGGGTACCTCTATCGCGACTGTGTTTCGGGATTTATCTGTCCCATGAGCTCATTATCCTGGCCTTGGTATACCAAAGACGACGAGTCTGGGTAGTGGAATCGCCCTTTGAAGTCATCACCTTTGCGCTCGGGGTCGGAGTGCTCTCAACGCTGTGCTCATTTCTGATGGCGGTTTTTGTCGAGACCCCACCACTAAACATTGAAAGAAAGCTTTTCATGCGTCTACGAAAAAACATTCGTGTCAAGAACACAGGTTTCGGCAACTGGACGCTGACCGAAGCAGCTTCTGTTCAGTCGAGAGGTGACGTCAACGAGTGAGCATTCAAACCACCTGTTCATACCTGTGCAACCATTTATTTCAGTCAGGACTTTTCCGAAGATAATCCCCTTCTGGCCGATCAAGTTAACGCGCAGCAGAGTGTCGTCGAATGGCTTGGCGCCGCTACCAGGCACATGGAGAACGAGCTTGAACCACTGTACCCCTGGGATTCGAAAGAATGGCTTAGTGATAGCCGCATTCATCACACTCACGCTGGGACTTCTGTTCCGTCGACGAAGACCGCATACGTTGATCCACCACTTCAGCAGCAGCAACAACCACTCCAAGTGCCGTCGGCGATCACATCGTCCACGGACACCGAGATCATTGACGCCAGAAACTGTGTTGTGTCTGCGCATGTCGCGAGTCTGGTTCGAATTGTCCCGTCTCAACTTCATCATTACGGTAGTACCGAAGCCTAGTGCTTTTTGATTAAATGACTGATGTATCCTGTATGCTATATTTATCATCATCACACCAAAAAAGGTACAAACTCGAATTCCTAATCACGTTGTAGTCTAGCGATACAAGTACTCAGCCTGAAGGTTGGCAGCAAGTTCAGGCTCCCAGCGATCGCCGTTCAGAAGAAGCTTTTCCTTGTTGTAGAGGAGTTCTTCGTGGGTTTCAGTCGAGTACTCAAAATTGGGGCCCTCGACGATAGCGTCAACAGGGCAGGCTTCCTGGCAGAGGCCGCAGAAGATGCACTTGGTCAGGTCAATGTCGTAGCGGGTGGTGCGACGGCTGCCATCGGGGCGGGTCTCAGTCTCGATTGTGATGGCTTGAGCCGGGCAGATGGCTTCGCAGAGCTTGCATGCAATGCAGCGCTCCTCGCCATTGGGATAGCGACGAAGCGCATGCTCGCCACGAAAACGCGAGCTCAGAGGTCCCTTTTCGAATGGATAGTTGATCGTAGCAGGTTCCATGAAGCAATGGCCCAGAACAACACCCATGCCACGGAAAAGTTCGGTGAACATGATCTGGTGAAAAGCCTTTTGGAAATCACCCTTCAGCGTGCCATCGCTTTCGGCGGGCTCTCCGACGTATTCTAAAACAAAAGGTGTAAGGTAACAAAAATATAAAAACCAACGAAAAACACCCCCGGTGATCGACTTTAGCCTCGAAAACGAGATTTCAAAAAAGGTGGATGTAAACATAGCATAAGACTGAACGAATGTAATCCCTAGTAACAAAAATATACAACAGTAAGTGCTAAACTTAAAAATAATAACTTTTTTTACTGTATTTCTGCAATTCATTACTTTTTCACCATTGCTCCCTCAAATTTGCAAGCTGAGTGAGTAATGTTGAAATAAATAAATGGATCTCAACAATCAACTACGTTGCAGAACCAAACAAAACGAGACACAAAACAAGCGACACAAGTCACAAAACGTTTTCTCACAATCCCGAATACTCATAAAAACTCACTGTAATTGTTGCGCTTCTGCGTCAAAGTTGTTGGAGCCACAGTCGATGCCTTCGACAGCAAAGCAGCGTTCTTTGTAGCAAGACTTCGCGTCAGTAGACTCATCGCGGCTCTGAAAATTGTCAAAACGTCATTCAATACATGAATAAAGAACAAAGCAAGCACGAATCGTTCTGACGCACAAATTCCAGGCTTTAGTTACTCAAATTGTTAATTACGTTTGGAGTAAACGACAAATCTAAAAAAAGGTAAAATATGCCAACGAAGAAAGCAACTATCTGTCAAAATGTTCGTCAACAACTCGAAATTAGCCGCTTGAAAAAAAATAAATTGAACATCACGACGCCGAGAACACTTTGTGCACATAGTTGCCCCTATGCGTGCGCGCTTTTGCCGAGACTCTTGAGATCGTTCTTTTTTGTCGCTTTATCGGTCATTTTTAAAATATCTACCTGTTTCTCTGATTTTGTATTTCCTACACCAACGGCAGCCACTAAGGAGACAACCTCCCGACACGAAAGCGCGTGCGCACTTTTTCGAAAGTGATGTCTCTTTGTCGGCATTTCTTGCATATTCATATATTTTTCTTAGTTTTGCCATTCTCCATTCTTATCAAGCTCAGTCAGACGATTCTATACCATTTTCAACTCAGGTTATAACTGGTCGGAGAAATCTGCTACATTGCGATGAAAATGCCTATTTTTTACCATTATTTTGGATCCGCTTTCAAAATTCTGAACAGGAATTCACGTTTTCTCAATTTAGCGACCTGCCCCCTACCCATAACTCGGATTTCGGCCCATAGCGGAGTTTCTAGCGCCCCCAGCATTCATGAAGAGGACGATTTTATTATGTCGCCTCTGACGTCTGTTGTCGAAATGATCCGAGTACATCGATATCGCTCCAAATGCATCTCAACCTACTAATTTGTTCCCCTAGGTGTCAAAAAACACAAAAATAAGCAATACTTCTGGTACCGGGACTGGTTGACCATTCTCCCAGGGACTGGTGAGCGAGCCACGAGCGCGAGGCAGAGAACGTGTGCGGCCACGAGGGAAGCGTGCGCCGGCAAGACAAGCAGATCGGCAGCGACCGATGACGCGAAGTCATCATTCTGGTCGGCGGGCGTAGCAGCAGGCAGGTCGCGCGTGGCACGCGCTCGTCCCGGTTGGGGACACGCAGCGGTCGTCGTCATCGAATCATCGTCCTACGCATAATTGTTCACGGTTGTTGTACGAGAGATTCTACGGATAAACTATTGTCTACTACGAAGTGTCCGGGATCTACGAGGAAGCGCGAGCTAGCCGGGAGCCCCGGTAGCAAATGGTGACGAGAGTGCTGATTCGAGCTACGCGGAAGAAGAGACTACGACTACGATCGATCGATGGCGGCGACGCGGCACACGCACTACGGCAACACGCAGCGGAGAGAAGAAACGAGGATCAACGACAACGACGCTCTCCCGAGGTCAGGCCAGTTGGCTTGGCCTGCGACCAGAATCACTCAAGAATGGCCTAGGCAAAGCGCCATGTTTTTGATTTCGCGGCGACGGAGTGACCAGGCCAATTGGCTGGTGGAAAGGAAGAAGCGAACCAAGGCAGCAACAGCTCAGTTGAGTTGCGAGAATCGAGTTGTCCGGCGGTCAAGGATGGAAGCCACATCAGGAAAACCGCCGAGCACGTCGCAGTTGTGATGTGGTGCAATCAGGCATTGGGTACGTGCATCTGCACAGCAGACGAGCGGGTTGTGAGAGAAACCGATGGCGGTCCAGGCGTGCATCATCAGTGACAGTTCAGTTGAGCTGCAAAGAATCCGAGCGCGAGTGATGGCGTCGAGAATGAAATGGCCGTGCAGTGCAGCACAGAGAGGCAGCTGGCGGCCCAGAGCAGCAGCGTCATGGAGGAAGATCGGCCCGGGAGGCAAGCGGACTGCAAGGATGACTGGTGGCAGTGCGGCAGCGACACAGGATGCAGAGAATTGGGCAGCGAGGCTGCGCGAAGAGGCGTAAGACATGCAGCTGATCAGTTGATCCGGGTGAGGCATGCAGCAGAGTGGTGGAATGGTTGGAACCTGTCACGTGACGGACACCCAGTTGGGTAATGAAGACGACGGAATACCTGTGGCAGGGCAGTTGGCCAGCGAGACACAGGCAGCAGTGGCGTGGTTGGAGCCAGTCACGGAATGAAGACGACGGCGAAGCAGTGCAAGAGATCCAGCAGAAGGGCAGAGAATCCGGCCAGGTGCACATGTGCCAGGATTGGGCCAACTGGGGATGGACATCGTCGCAAGGTGACCGGCGGGATGGTCCGGCGAAGGAAGCAGCCACCATCAGAAGAAGGTGTCCATCGGAAGAGCAGAGCTTCCGGCCAGTGAGCCAGAAGGGGCCTTACGTGGACGGCGGCGAGCGGCTACGGGCACAGCAGGAAGCAGGATGAAAGCCGCTCAGTTGAGTGAGATTCAAGGAGAGGAACCAACAAAGACACCGCTCAGGGGGGCAACGCGGAAGAATACCGAAAGAGGTCCAACGCATCCATGGAAGTGCAGAGCTTCGGCCAGCGAGCCAGAAGGGGCCTTTGTGGATGGCGGTGGACGGCTGGTGGCACCGGAAGAAGGTGGCTGAGCATGCGGTCAAACAGGATGAAATCCACTCAGTTGAGTGAAGTTCGAGGAACCGAAGGAAGTCAAAGGCGACGAAGACGACTACAGGCGCAGTCCCGGTCGGCTCAGTTGAGCTGACGCGTGACGCAGGATCCGGTTGGATCCAGCGACGACGGTCAGCTGGGGGAAGGAGTGGTACCGGGACTGGTTGACCATTCTCCCAGGGACTGGTGAGCGAGCCACGAGCGCGAGGCAGAGAACGTGTGCGGCCACGAGGGAAGCGTGCGCCGGCAAGACAAGCAGATCGGCAGCGACCGATGACGCGAAGTCATCATTCTGGTCGGCGGGCGTAGCAGCAGGCAGGTCGCGCGTGGCACGCGCTCGTCCCGGTTGGGGACACGCAGCGGTCGTCGTCATCGAGTCATCGTTTATGCATAATTGTTCACGGTTGTTGTACGAGAGATTCTACGGATAAACTATTGTCTACTACGAAGTGTCCGGGATCTACGAGGAAGCGCGAGCTAGCCGGGAGCCCCGGTAGCAACTTCACTTCCAAAAGTAGGCTAAAAACGAGGCAGATCAATGGTAGAACAGGGAACATTGTGCGTGTTATGTGCGCGTAGTGTTCCCTAACGGTTTTGACGGTGTAAAATATATCACAGGTTTACGAGCTCCAACGTTGCGATGGTAGTTTACTTTTTTGTTTTTTAGCATCAGGGGGTTCAAATTAGTCAGGTAAGGCACAATTGGTCTAAAAACTTTTTACTACAATGATTCCGGTGTCAGACGTCAGAGCCGACATAATAAAATCGTCCTCTTCATAAATGCTGGGGGCGCTAGAAACTCCGCTATGGGCCGAAATCCGAGTTATGGGTAGGGGGCAGGTCGCTAAATTGAGAAAACGTGAATTCCTGTTCAGAATTTTGAAAGCGGATCGAAAATAACGGTAAAAAATGGGCATTTTCATCGCATTGTAGCAGATTTCTCCGACAAGTTATAACCTGAGTTGAAAATGGTATAGAATCGTCTGACTGAGCTTGATAAGAATGGAGAATGGCAAAACTAAGAAAAATACATGAATATGCAAGAAATGCCGACAAAGAGACATCACTTTCGAAAAAACAAGAAAAAGTGCGCACGCGCTTTCGTGTCGGGAGGTTGTCTCCTTAGTGCGGCAGCAGAAGAAGATTTAGCAATTTTAGACTGACGATTAATTTGGCCTGCTTCTCCGATTTTTGGCCTCTTTGTTCGGTAAGAGTTTTGTTTTTTTTGTGATGTAGGATAATCCAACTAGAATTAAACTGCTACACATTTTTAGCAAGGTGTCGTAAAATGTTTGAGCTAAACTGACAAAAATGCATGTTTTTCGATGACTAAAGTTGATTTTATTATCATGTATATTGTTTTGCCATCCAAATTGTTTTTAGTTAGAAAAGCCAGTTTTTTACCTTTATATAAGATACACACCGTGCCGATATTTACATTTAAACTTTATGAACTTTTAGATTTAGGGTGGTGTCTTGTCAGGAAGTTGATTTGCATGTCGTAGGTCGTGTCCATAAGTTTGTCGTGATTCAGGCCTTCCATTTTGACATAGCCGTCTTGTCCGAGGATGGGGCTCACTAATTTGTTACAATTGCGGAATCCCACCTTGTCATCAGCCGTGCTGAAGATGCTGAACACGTGAGCGCCTTCGTAGTGTTTGGGACCATTAATGTCGGCCAGAAACTCTGACTCGCAGTGTAATCCCGCCTTCCTGCTACAAGTGCCGACCGGAATGGGCACGAGGCATAGGGATGATCCGAAATTGGCTCCAGCAACTGAGAGAAACGTATCGATGAGTTCCGTGAGCGGGGGACCCAGAATTTCACGGGTATCTACACAGTTGCCTCCGAGGATGGCTTTTCGCGCGAGGGGAGCTCCCATCGAGTACGCCACCACGTCGACCTTTTGTCCGGTGTACTGGCGAACTGCGATAATCATTGAGCGGATCTGCTTGACGTACGCGCATTTCATTTCCACGAGGCCGACGGGGGTTCTGCCTGCGTCGCCCCAGGTGGTGCCGTAGATTTCGGAGTCTTGATAGCCTCGTCGTCTGAGCGCCGCGATCATGCCCTGAATAGTATGGATTTTTAAAAGCATTTTGGCTTCAAAATAACTTACGTTGAAGCGGGTAACCTTGTTTGTAATTCCGTGAACAATAATGACAGCTTGTCTAATGGGTTGCTCGTGATCCGTTGTTTTCCCCCCTAGACTGGCATCGCTTCCAAGATCTTTTCTCTCTAGGATATTGACCATATTGACGCCATAATTGTTGTGTATGAAAGCTCGAAAATCATTCGACAGATCACTAAATGCCACCGAAACAAGGCAGGCGGTTACGATAAATTTTGACAAATTGGGATAAATCAATCGAGGCGCCATATTTACACAGCAATAGCTGCTGGTCTGCCTGCTCGCGATTGACCAGCTAGATAGATCACAGGTTTGCACGCGGACACAGAGTAGAAACTTTGTCGCGCTCGAGGAAGGAGGTTTTGGAATCACGAAAGAACACGTTCGCATGAATATCCGTTTATTCTTTGTTGAAAAACCAGTTCAGGGGGTAGTTCGATTCATATAGCGGAAAATAGCTCTTCTTGGAAATGGATGAGAAGGCATTTGAGACATGTTTTGACGGTTCCAAAAGATGGGCAATTGTGACGTACAGTAGCGCGCAAAAGTACAAGTGTGAACATTAATTTGTACCGTGCTCTGTTCAAACATGTTGGTTGGGGCTAAAATTTTTTTTGATAAACACCCTTGCATATAGCCTTAGTATTGCCAAGTTTCAGACAGATTCGCTAAAAAATGGATTTTTGCGATATCGATTTGTACAGTGCGCGCAAGCAAAAGTCCAAGTGTAAGATGCGTTTTCTGAAGCGAAGAAGCATTTCTTGAAGTATGATGTCGTTTATGGCGTTCATATATAGTATTTTGTATGTTTTATTGATTTGAAACGTATATTGCACGATACATAGATTTTATCGGGAAAATGAAGATGACAAAGGTCGTTTCAAAAGTATACCCCTCTAGGTTGGCTTCGAAGACTCTGGACATCGAGAATTTAGTTTTATCCACCGTCCCAGTGCTTGAAATGATAGCAGTAACTGTCTGCACAATTTATAAACGCAGCCAACCCTCTGTCGTTACAAACACGGACGATAAAAAATTTTTTCTAATGTTGAGGTAGAACTTCGAGTTGGCTCAAGTTGATAAAAATGAAAATCGCAGGCAACGGGGAGGTGACAAAATTAGTCCTGTGGTTCTAAAACAATGCCTACAAGTTGCCAAACATAAATGATAACATTTCTCTTCATTGACATGTTTTTCCACGCAGAAGAGGAAGACGCTAAAATATTTCACAAGTTAAGTCAACATCGAAAAATTGAGCATTATCAAAAATTCCACCGAAGCCACAAATAAAGTGTGAATCAGTTTCTGTTGTGTGTTTAGTGGTACGTTGATCATTTTCAAAGTAAAAAACCATATCTTACCACCTTCTTCCGACCAATTATCATCTACCACAATATTCCGATGTTGGGGTTTATCGGAGTTACAAGTTTATCGTCCCGTTCTCTGCGGAAAGAGGTGGATAAGCAAAAGGTTGTTGTCATTTATATTCGGCAACTTGTAGGCATTGTTTTAGAACCACAGGACTAATTTTGTCACTTCCCCGTTGCCTGCGATTTTCATTTTTATCAACTTGAGACAACTCGAAGTTCTACCTCAACATTAGAAAAATTTTTTTATCGTCCGTGTTTGTAACGACAGAGGGTTGGCTGCGTTTATAAATTGTGCAGACAGTTACTGCTATCATTTCAAGCACTGGGACGGTGGATAAAACTAAATTCTCGATGTCCAGAGTCTTCGAAGCCAACCTAGAGGGGTATACTTTTGAAACGACCTTTGTCATCTTCATTTTCCCGATAAAATCTATGTATCGTGCAATATACGTTTCAAATCAATAAAACATACAAAATACTATATATGAACGCCATAAACGACATCATACTTCAAGAAATGCTTCTTCGCTTCAGAAAACGCATCTTACACTTGGACTTTTGCTTGCGCGCACTGTACAAATCGATATCGCAAAAATCCATTTTTTAACCAATCTGTCTGAAACTTGGCAATACTAAGGCCATACGCAAGGGTGCTTATCAAAAAAAATTTGAGCCCCAACCAACACGTTTGAACAGAGCACGGTACAAATTAATGTTCACACTTGTACTTTTGCGCGCTA
>OZ017766.1:11714319-11942167 GCA_963969345.1 Turbatrix aceti | reverse complement strand
GTAAGTGATGTTTCTGTTCTTCTACATTCAACTGCACCTGGGGGATGAATGATGAGTCATTGGGAATTAGCTAATCATAGGAAAGTGATGATGCGAAACGGGGGGCGGATTTGTATGTAACCTTGGTTTTTATGCTCTGTAACTTTTTTACATTTTTTATTTCAGCGCAAATGCGTGCAGGTCCTGCTCAAAAAACGAGGCCTGAGGCCAAAAAGCAGGCGAGATGGCCGAGCGGTCTAAGGCGCTGGTTTAAGGCACCAGTCTCTTCGGAGGCGTGGGTTCGAATCCCACTCTCGTCAGTGAACTTTTTGTTTTTCTTTTCTCGTTTGCAGAATTAACGTTTGTAATTTGCTATTGCTTGAACGTTGCTAATATTTTTTAAAGCTGTTTATTTTTATTTCAAATAATGTGACAAAAATACGGTGGACAATAATAAAATATTAAGTACGCTCAATCGATGATGACTATTAGCAGCATGTATCATTGTGATAGCGACGATGACACAAACCGAATGTAACAACTGATTTCATACTTGTATAAAAAAGGTTAAAAGTAATAATAATGAACGTTAAAGGTTTTGTGCATGCACAATGCAACGATAATGGCGACTGAGAGTGACTGAGAGAATGGATAATGGATGGATCATAACAAAAAATGGCATACGTATATGAAGGATGGAGGATTTAGTGGACGGTTTATGAAAAATCAGTTAGCAAGTTGTGGTTACAAATTACGATAACGAATAATGTGTTTTAAAAAAGGAACAATTTCATGAGGAGTTACCTGGTTTGTGTGTGATTGGTTCTATCGAAAACAAACAAAAAAACTGTTGTGCTTTGACAAAAATGAGGTCGAAAGTGTAATAATTGAGTTTTTCAGTTGTTGGATTGGCTTCGAATTTGTGTTTGATGATGCCGGAGTTAAGATAAGGGATATCATAGAAACATAAAAGAACTGGCGCCATGTGAAAAACGATACACGCATGCGATGAACAAAAAAAAAACTGACAGTTCGGCTGAACAAGAAGACTACAATTGTGTGACAGACAGCATATTGGATAAGATGTGTGGTAGGTATCATTATTACTGTGTGATACGGTAGACCCGACATTGAGGTTCGGGATCGGGTGAGACTTCGAGGCAAAATGCAATTGCCAGCAGCGTCTCGTGGGTATCTTTGTTGGTAACAATTTGTAGAACCGTAAAGTTGTTTAACACCGAATTCATGAGGTTATGAGCTTGAAGTTTTTTGAGTTCTGCAATGAATCGTACCATGTAGTCGCACATGGGAGAGTTATCGAAACTGAAGTGGTAGTACGTCGAGCCGTCTTCTCGTTGCTTTTCACACGGCGTATAGACCTAAAAAATATTGGTAAGCTTGATTAATTTAATTCGAGAAATACAACATACCTCAACTTTTTCTACCACCTGACTGCCGAAAGAGCAAACTTTATGAGATACACTGATTTCAAACTGAGATGTAGAATCATAGCTGCTGTCAACTGCGAAGCTGACCTTTGAGTAGTCAGGCACGTCGAATCCAATGTTGCACCAGCACTTGACGAGGTAGAATGCATCGCTGGGACCTGATTTGGTCAGTTCACCCAGCTCCAGGGGATATTTATCCTTGACGATCTCGTAAGCAATTCTTTCCTGGGGTTCATCCAAAACACTCGGGATTCTCAGCATCATGTGCTTCGAACCACCTGGCTGCTGGACGTATGCGTCGAAGGCTGAGAGAGATAACTTTGAGCTTGCGAGAGTGTATTCCGGTGCTGGCTTGGGTGATACCTTGGATATCGTAGGCGAGGTCGTGGCTAGTTGTTGTACTTGTTGTTGCATGTATTGCTGCAGGATATTCTCGTTGGCATCGCCAGCGTAGTACGGTGCAGCTCCATTGGCTTGGAAGGAACGAGCCGCAGCGACGGCAGCTGCGGCTGGGTTTGGCCCGGTAATGTGCCACAACGAGGATATAGCATTGCTTGCAGGTGGCATGCTGTTGACGTTATTGGCGAGGAGGGCAGCTGCAGCTGATACCGTTGCATCGGACATGCTTGCGGCTGCTGCTGCGAGCTTGAAGGCTGGTGGCGATCCGAGGTCGTCGATTTCCGTTTTCACGTTGGCCAGTGATAGGCCGCTTGGTATCTGTGTTTCGTTCTTGACCTTTGAGTGAACTTCCCGTTGTCGTTTTCGTGCCAAGACTTGGATATGGGATGATACTTGTTTTCGTGTCCTTGTCTTGCCGCATCTTATTTTTATATACCGGGCGATGAGTTCGTTGCGTCCTAAAAAATGTATTGGATTAGAATCTTGCTCATCAAGTCCAGAATTATGCCAGGTACTTACCGTACATCTTTCCTTCGTCACTGAGGATAATCTTTCGTCTTCCGCATGGCGGATATATTTGTAACGCTTCATGGAAAGCTTGATCAATATCAGGAGACCAAACGCCTTCGGCATCTCCTGAGATGTCTTGGTTAGAGTTTGATGACCCCGGTGACGCTTCGCCGCTGCTACCGTTACCAACGATGGATCCCGGAGGTCCATTGTCAACGCCGATGGATGTCATTGATGTTCCAAAAATGCTATTTGCCAGCGAACTGGCAACACCATTAGTATTTCCAGGTGAAATTCCAAACATGTTTCCAGGTGATGTCGATGACGCTGATGAAGACGGCGTTGAACCGTTTGTCCCTGATTGCTGTTGTTGTAGGGTCGGGAAGACGTTAGTCAGGGGAGAGTTGTTGCTTCCAATATTGCCACTGATGGCCGCGACAAGGCTGGGTGCTGTGAATGCGCTTGTAGCCGCCAACGATGGATTCTGTGTAGATGCAAGACCCGAAAGCTGAACGACCATGGCCGCTGCAACGCTTGCTGTCGGGTGATGGTAGCGGACGTGAGAGAGTGTGGAAGCCGCGGGATTTGTGTCTGACAACAGCCTGCAATGTTAATTCACTTTAGTTATTCCGTGGTGTGCTATAGGTACAGTAAGAACGCGGTACATCAAGTGCACGTGTAGAAAATGTAATATCCGCGAACCACGCATTTCTTTCACAGAAGGGTGTTCGAAGTGATATTTAGTAAAAATGTATCGTAATTACAACTTTCATTATGCCACGGCCGTTCGTTGCTCTATGAGGGCCAAAAAAGAGACAAAACGAAAAAAGAGAAGAAGTTTAAGTGCATACGAAATCAAAAATGAGCGTAATCAGGCAAATTGACTCGTCAAAAAAATAAAAGATGAACAGGCAGACCAGGGCGTAGAATAATATTTGTCAAGAAGAATTGTTATTTAGATGCAGTATCACAGCAGAGTAGCCAAATGTGGCGGCATGGCACCAACTAGGGGGAGAAAAGGCTGGGAGGGAAGATTGTAGACATGCTTTTTTGAGCCAAACGCAGCATGTGTTACCGAACGGTGTGCAATTAAATAATTAAATTTGCAAACTGTAAGTTTTTTTGAGCAGTACAAAGAATAATAGTTTCAATTTTGAATTTAAAATTTGTAGATGCTAAAAAATTCTGTACTGTTTTCATTTTCTAGAAAAGTCTGTTTGAAGTTGCACGTATTTCACACAGCTATTTATTTCTGTTGAAGGATAATAAATAGCTTGCATACCTGCATGTTTCTTGATACAGGTGAACTTTTTATGGAACACAAATATGAAAGGAAGATGCTGATGATGATAAAAAAAGAAACACGAGTTGAGTTCTGAGACAAAATGTAAAAGGATTCTAAAGGGGCTTTGTATGCCATCACAATGGCGACTTGGGATAGTACAATATCTCAAATACAAAAGATACAGCGCACAAAAAACAACAGTTTTTGCACGCCAAAGATTGAGAACATTCACATGCTAGATGGCAACATATACAATCAGAACACAGAAGGGTCAAAAAACGTATGGATGTGTTATGGGTACAAAAAGAAAGTTTTTTCAACATTCATGATCGTAGCATGCAACCAATATTTTTTCACCCGTTGCGAAAATTGCAAATTCAATGTCATCCTAAAAATAGTACTGTATAAAGGGTATTGAATCAGCAATTTTCGGAATCACTGTAATAAAATGGTGTGAGAAAATGACACCAACCTCATGAAACCTGAACAGACAATCAGTTAGCCACCAGCTGGGCTAGTTAGTAGCAGACAGGAGAAGGCAAAGTATGGCTTACTTACGTAAGGCGGTTTATTATTGCTTTTTTTATGTTCCGCTATCGTTCCGCCATAGAAGGAGGGGGGGGGGGAAGGAAGAAAAGGTGACGAAGGTTTCTATTATATTTCATAAAGTTTGAATGTACAAATCAAATAAAGCCAAATGAATCACAAAGAATGCACAAAGTTAAGAGGCAGTCTGCGAGAATTTTTACCAATAAGGGGAAAAGTCCGACACAGCAATTTTTACACTTTCAAATGTTTTGAGCCAATGTTGTAGAGGACCCTTAGGGCAGTCTATATCCGTGATATTTGATTTTTGAAAAATCGGATTCTGGAGATTTGGCTTCAGACATGTTTTTCATAAAATCCGATGAAGAGCCTGTCGATTTAGTCGCAACTGTCTAAAAATTTGTTTAGGGGGGTTTCAGGAGACAAGGAATGCGATGGAGTACTCAAAATTAAAAAAAAAAGACTGCATGTATTTTTTTTTTAACTTTGGGGTCACAAAATCGGCTGCTATATCTTTATATTGCAAAATGGACCATATAAACCATACCCTATCTGAAAGCCCGTTTTTTTCTGCGTCGAATAAGCTTTTCAGAAAAAAAACATAGATTTCCCCCCGCCTTCTAGATCTCGATTTGTAGTCAAAACGACCAAAAAACCCCCTAAACTAGTCTCACAGCGAGTGCGCACGCGCGCGCGCACGCACGCGCACAAGCACAAAAAAGAGCGTTTTTTGTCATTTTGACTACAAATCGAGATCTAGAAGGCGGGGGGAAAACTACGTTTTTTTCCTGAAGAGCTTATTCGATGCAGAAAAAAACGGGCTTTCAGATAGGGTATGGTTTATATGGTCCATTTTGCAATATAAAGATATAGCAGCCGATTTTGTGACCTCGAAATTCAATAAAAAATACTTGCAAATGTTTTTTGAAAAATCTGAGTACGCCATCGTATTCCCTGTCCTCCGAAACCCCCGTATGCAAATTTGTAGACAGTTTCGACGAACTCGACTTGCGGGCCATCGGTTTTTATGAAAAACACATCTGAAGCCAAATCTCCAGAATCCGATTTTTTAAAAATGTAATATCGCGGATATAGACTGCTCTCAGGGTCTTCTACAACATTGGCTCAAAACATTTGAAAGTGTAAAAATTGCTGTGTCGTCGGATGTAAATCGGCTCGCAGACTGCCTCTTAATTATAAATTAGGCTTTGATAAAACAGAAAAGACATTTTGTAATACTACTTTTGGTACCGTATAAGAACATATTACAATAGGTAATATACACTTTTGAGAATAAGTACCTATTTATTTTGCCTGAAATCCAATTTTCTAACCGGTATACACAAATTATGGCTGAGAAATCAAACGTGCAAAATCAAAAGTTTTGTAAAAATTGGCTAAACAATGATGCTTCCTCCCCAAAAAAATATTTCAACAGCATAGTTTTCTAGGGTGCTGTATAATGATAAGCACGCAAGAAAATGCAAGGGGGACGGGTAAAGCTGGCATGAATTTGAAATTGTTGTAAAATGTTATAAAAAATGTATTAATCGATGACGATTCAATTCAAAAGAAGAACTCGTCAACTCAAGCGACCTGAAAAAAGGGGGAACAGGGAGATGACTCACTCTTAAACGAACCCATATTTTTCAGTCTAAAAAATTACACGCGTTTGCAACAATTGAAGGACATGTAGAAAACATTTACAAGTCCCACGATTTTAGAAAACAATCAATCAATACATCGATGTAAAAAATAGATTTGTTCATCTTATTTACGAAAATTCTTTTTTCTTTACCGTGATTGTTGGTATGTATAAGTGTTACGCTCCATAATCATCAATATCGTCGTCATTATTATCCTTCTATGCTGTAGTGGTGGTGTATCTACAAATATTTCTGTCCATTTATCTTCAAATCTATCGCGTGTGTATAGGCGCGCATCCCCCGGTGGAAAATAAAGAAGCGCATAATGGTCTAAAATTTATTTTTACGTTCGCGTTTGTGTTCGCATCGGTGTTCGCGTTCGCTATCGTCTTATTTATTTATTCCATTATGAGGTATATGGCAGACACGCGGTTGATTAGATTTTTGGGTAATTTTTGTTTAATTATTGTAATAAAAAAATTAATTGACTGATTTTATCTGATCGATTGATTTTATGCCAGAACGAATTTATTTTCTAAGCAAAAATGATATTAAATGACGCTTTGAAACAAAAAGATTACATCAAACCTGACAAGAGTAAAATAATTTACGCCGGATTTGATTGAATCATGGCCTGCTCTCAGTCGCTCAAAAAAAGAACACAGAAATGAAAGAACATGAAAAAATTACGATGGAAAAATAAAAAATAATATAGAATGATAGTTGTGATACATGAAGGAGTGAAAGTGGTGAATTGACAAGTGAACGAGTACGTATGCGCAAAGAAGAACGTAAATGAAGACACCGCTACTACTACCGCCGGCAGCAAGCGGCAGAGCAGCGAAGTCGTTGTCGTCAATTCGACCCGATCCTAATGGAGATGGACAATTTTACAATCTTTTTTTTTGTTGCGTGGTAGACCATGTATCATTGCATTACCAGCGGTAACGATGACAAAGACGCGATGATGTTGGTGGCGTGTGTTGTGTTGCCCGGACTTGACTTGACGCCATGAACGCCGAGCCGAGCCCACAACAGTCATTTCGTCTGTCGATCGGCTGGTTGACGTGGGAATGGAAAGGAAGTCAAACTGGTTATTTGAACTTCTTGTCTGTTGTTTCTCCCCTCTCTTCCTTCGTCTCTCACTTTTTTCCTCGCTCTCCTCCTATTGTTACTGATTTTTGATACAAACAAGTTGCATGTTATGGATAGAAGCCCTGATGAACGGCCGCGCGAAGAACAGAGCGAACGAACACACAGAATGAAGAAAGAAAATGGGAATGGGATGGAGGGGTTATCGGTTGGATAGTTTTTTGTACAATGCATCAAATTAGTCCCAACAAGACTGTCTTCTCATCAATTGTTGACGAGAATTTGTTGTGACTTGTTTAATTAAAACCAGAGGTACATCGTTGTTTTATTACAAGGCTTCGAAATTTTTTAAGATTGATGACATATAACAATGACTTGATTTTCGTTGAAAAAAGTTTATTTATGCAGGTGGTTTTAACTTTTACAGAAGTAAAATTGTTTATTTTATTCATATTTTTATTAGCATCAAAGTTTTCACTACAAGTTTTTTTATCAAAAAAATTGTCTAGTACATCATCGGAATTTCCAAATCTTTGTGGGATTTAGAAAGTCATTAATAAACATCATTTTTCTATTTTTGTTAAGAACGTGTCACAATACAAAACAACAAACTCCGGTAGCAGAACAAGCAATTATCTTCCACCCACCCTGTACATAGCTCGTTTTTTGAACCACTACTCTACGGCGTTTTTACCCAAGACATACCTCGCTTTTTGTCGCGGCCGCAATATCTCACAAATGTTTCACCCTCCTTCTTTTTTAAATAACCAAAGGAAGTACAAGATAGCGGCTGAACCATGTGTAAGCCACGGGTAAATTAAAAAAAAAACTGCATGAAAATGATTGTATACAGGTGTAGTTGCCATGTGGCAACTGCCTACGGCAAGGCTTGGGCCTGCACCAATTTTGTTTACCGTTACCGGCATTGACGCATGAAATACCATATACGGCGTGCTATGGAAGGGGGCAATTAGACAATCAGCTGGGTTTCACCTACCGTCCGGGCAGTAAGTGTGATAGCCGAATGGCTGAATCAACAGGTGCGTAGTCTATATATATATGCAACCCCCACCCAAAGTATATTTAAGAATGACATAATGTTATAAGAACCATTTTTGGGTTGAAATGATGTGGATAATAATATTTGTGGACAATCTTAAATATATCTTGGAGAAAAGCCCGTGCCATGTTGGTGCATTATAACTCGATTGTGGTTCAAAATAAGTTAGCGACGCAATATACCTGTGTCGCCCACCCGAAGTATTATACTGTTAGTTATAGAGGTGGTTTGAACATATTTGTTAACATATTTTAGTCTGACTACCAAGAATACCTCTGCATAAGGTAATGTAATTTTTAGGGGATAGGATATTTGCAGCCTGGAGGGTGGGGGTGGGGGGTTGATTGAAGTCACAGTTCAGTGTAATCATTGAGCTGTTCCGTACATGTTTTAATCCTACTCATTTTTTGTTTAAACATATCAATTAAGTGTTCAAGTATTTTGGATTGGATGAACTGGGTTTGGGTCTCAAAATAATATTAAATGATTACAACAAAAATGTTTTATATTTGTTATATATTTTATAAACCTTGCGCTTTTTTACAATTCAAATTTAGAGAATTGCACAAATAATAATTTTTTATGACAGACAAAACAAAAAGAGAAACCTAAAAATCTAAATTTCGGAATATTTTCTGAAATTCGATGCACGTCACTCGGAAAAAATATTGAATATAGTAAATCCAAACCGCCGTTGTTGTCAATTAATAAACATTAATTGAGCAACCGTCCCACCCCCATTTGCCTCCCTCTGACTACGATTCAGTTTGAGTTGAAAAAGCTAAACAATGATAACTCATTGTTTTATCATGAAAAAATACAAAAAATAACAATAAAAATTTTCACTCACGTCACCTCGACAACAAGTCTTACGCGCGAAGGCATACTACTTTTTGACATCAACTCTGCGTTTCAAATCATTCGAATGAATGGTTTTTTACGCTCATGCACTGTTTTTTGTCGTAAAAAATGCCTATAAGTAATAACGCACGCAGTTGCGCATAGACTTTTTTCTTCCAATAAGATTCTAAGTTGTTGTTGCCAAAAAGATTTGTAATAGAATTTTTGAGCTGGAAAATGTCTAAAAGTTTTGGTTAGGTAAAATGGATATAAAATTATGTTTATCAATAAAATACCTAACTGCCTAAAATTTTAAGAGTCAAAAAATAAATAATTTTCTATTTTGGAGAAAATTAACAACCTTTTGTCTTACAGTCACACGCAATAAAAAAAATTTTTGTACAAGAAACAGACAAAATATAAAAATAAACTATGTGTACTACAAAAAAGTTACCGTAAGTCCCTGTTAACAAATAAAAACAAGAAAAAAAGAGAAATTGCGGAAATTCATGTTTACAACAATGCGACAATTAAATATGTTTTAAATCTTCTACATATTACTTACATACTTAATACTCATTTTAAAATACTTAGTGTAATCAAAAAAATTATTATCACATAAAACATCTTAGACAGTCAGATTATACACAATATTTTTCTGTTTGTTTGTATAAAAACACATTGTTCGGTTGGTACGAAAAACACATATACTTTGTACTGCATGTGTGGTTCTGGTGTACCTACCTATCAGCTCATTATGCGATTAAAAAGACAATGTAAAAAAGTGTAATAAGGGTTTTGAGATTATAGGCACAAGTAAGTTATGTTAATTATTTTGTGTTAACGTAAAAAAGTTGACCGACGGAAAAATAAAAAAAGGTGTACAAGAATAAAAAACTGTACCCTAGTATTTAATAGAAGACGATGACGGCTTAAGAAGACAAGGTTGGTAGACGTCTTCTAAATAAAAAAAATAGAAATTGAAGACAGAAATAAAATTGTTACAGATGCATGATATTTGGATTTTGCGTTTCAAAAAAATTAAAACAAACCTTGAAAACATAATATTACAGTTTTTTGAGAAAAATAATTTGATACCATCAAAAATACTGACAGATGTTTTGCACATTGCAGGCACAATACAAGCAATGTGCAGAGCAACTGCAGCTTTGATGAAATCGACGAGGGTATTGCAGTTAGTCTGTTAGCGTTATAATACCATTTTTTGACAGTCCACGTGATACACGAAAAAAATACTTGACTGTCAAAAAGGCAAAAAACGTTTTAAAAAATGCTTCATCATTCACTCACTCTCCATGATGGGCATCATGCAAGGAAAAATTATCATACAGCATGCATGACTGTCCACACATACACACGCCGTCGATGTAACAGGACACGGTCGGTAGACTGTGATAAACTTTGATCCAACAAATTTGCTGGAATAAAAAGCTCTCCTTCTGTCATAGAAAAAATTCAGTTTACGTCATGCATATTGACTTTCGTAAATATATGTCATTCGTAAACTCTCCTTCTCTCTCTCTTTTTTTTGTGGTAATAAATGATGCATTTCAAAAAAGTCAAAAACAGAATGCCGAATAGATTGGACATCCACATACCAAATTCCATTTTTAGACGTGCAAAAAAATGCATGTTTTTTGCGCTAGAAACGTTTGAATATCGTGATATTTGTGGATTTGGACATAAACACATATTTTTTGTGCACTTTTTTTTATTTTGCTCGAACACGTCAGCTTAATAATCGGCCATCTCATTTCGTGGTCAAATTTTTTTTATTTTTAAAAAACGGAATGATGACGACACTGAAGAGTGGGATGTCAAGTGCAGTACAATGACAAAATCATGCTATTCGGCTGGTTTTATATTTTAGTACATTCGAGAACAAATGATTTGCAAAATAAATTTGTTTCTCTTTCGACGTTATTTTAATGAATGGCATTGACACGCCTGTCTGTGACCAGTGTTCCGCTGACTCTGACTCAGAGTCGACTCTTTGACTCTGACTCTGAGAGTCGAGAGTCAGAGTCAGAGTCGAGAGTCGATTTTTACAAAATGACCTTTTGACTCTTTGGAGTCGACTCTCTGATGAAAATTTTTTGAAAAAAATACATTTCTATAGCCATTTTTGGTGCCAAATTTTTGAATTTGTAAAATAAAAACTCGTTAAAGATGAAAGCACGCAGTTTTAGGCGTTCCTTGATGCATTTTCTGTGAACCTATTTTAACTCGGAGTCAAAGAGTCGATTCTGGGAGTCGGAGTCGAAAGAGTCGACTCTTTCGACTCTCGACTCTGAGTCAGAGTGTCGAGGGTCGATTTTGGCCAGAGCGGAACACTGTCTGTGACCCCTAAATAATTTTTATGTCACATAATAATGACATAATAATTTTTATGTCACCCCTAAAAATTATTTTTGTTTTAACAGTTTCAAGTTTTGAAAAAAATAAAATTTTTGAAATTGTGTACATGCACGTGTTTTGTTATGCACGAAAAAGTACTCGCTGGACCCTAGCTTTAGCTTGAGCCTCAAGACATGCCGATGACAGCAAAAAAGTGACTTTATAAATTCAAACACAACTTGCTATTGGGTTAAAAATTAATAAAACAAAAAAAATAAATAGAACAGCCAAGTTCTCATGTCATAGAAACAGTAAATAAGATCATAAACATTTTTTTCTGCGTACATAGTTGTCATAAAAATGATAGTAACTGTTTTAAACAGTGAAAAAAAGAGTATGAATGACTAAATAAGGATGCAAAATGCCAAATGGTATGAAAAATGCAATGTATACAAATGCTGATGAGGAACAGTTTTTGTTGGCATATGTGGTGAAAATAGTACAAAGAACAATATAAAAGTTTGTCAATAAAAAATTATTTCTTTGATTTTTTTTTATTCTGAAATACTGTTGAATTGAAAAGAACTCATCTAAAAAACATTTTTTCAGAAACATATTTTTTTAGTTGTTTTTGATATACTAAAACCGTTTTTTTTCAAATGAAAACTTATCGAATTGTTGCTGGGTTTAAGATTTTGGAATTGCGATTTTTGTGAATTAAATAACCACAAATAGGTTTTTGGGAAAGAAAAAAGTCCAAGGCGGGTTTGTAATTATAAACCGTTAAACTTATCAAAAAGTTTGAGTTTAAAGAATGCGTTTGATGACTGGCTGACTGACTGCCAAACGAAATATGAATGTCATATATCATATTTATGTATGCAAGTGACACACACATGCGCACATAGACACATATGAATGTCAAATGAATCCCATAAAGTGAAACGGAAGCAAAAAAATATTAACAATACAAATACATACACGTTCCTACTTTTTTGCTTCTTCTTGGGATAATGTGACAAAAAAAAAGCTATGAAAGTCGTTGGGTATCGTATTCTGATGTTCACACGTGCACACACTGACATCAAATATGTTGAAATTTAATCCGGTATATGATTGTATTAATAAGTCACATGAATTACCACAAGGCTAAACCATCTATCTAGTACGTATCTATTTGACAGATTAAAAATGTATAGAAACTGCCAATCTACTGCTTCGTACATGTTAATGATATTTATATGATGAATGCGTCGAGAAAGAATTGATAGACAAAAAAGTTTGGCTGCAGAACAACGGATTCGAACGGTCTATTTCAAGGCATGCCTCTAACTAAGCCGCTACGACAAAATCCGCAACAAAGCGAGGTTATCGTGATGGTTGAAAAGAAAACAGGATATAACGCAGATTTAGAAAAAATATGGTACTGAAAAGGAAGTTGTTGTTGCGTATATCGATAATTAATGGTGGTGTAAAATTTTATTTTGGGACTCCGAAAAATTTTTAAATCCATGAATGAAGAAAAAAACAAAAATAAAAATTACCCTGTCTGATCGGATTCGAACCTTGAACCCTTCACTCCAAAACGGAAAAACGGTACAAATTTTGATCGAAATGAAACAACTGAAATGATGATTTTTACTTAAGAGGCAGTCTGCGACAGGATTTAGGAACAAGGGGGAGACGAGGACAAGACTTTTTTACACTTTCAAATATTTTGAGCCAGAATTGTTCCCCACCCCCAAAAACGTCTAAATCCGCGATACACGGATTTTTAAAAACATCGGATTCCATAATTCTGGATTCTGAAAGGTTTTTGATAAAAAATGATGGCACGTGCTCTGTTCATGGAGAAAAAGGCTGAATTTTAGGGGGGTTTTCATAGACGGGGAACACGAAGTCGTAATCAAAATTTTTTTATCGTTACGGTAAGTGCCACTTTTGGGCTAAAATTGATGGTTTTTTGGCCACCACAGATTGGGTTTTCAGAGGTGCCAACATTGGCATAGCCTATCTTTTTCCCCGTGTTTTGACGCGTCGAACGGGGTAACGCATGAAACAAAGGAGTGACCGCAATGAGGTCATCCATAGGCATTTATGATGCGCACTCGAGAAAATGCGCACAATTTCGCTTCAAGTGACAAAAATAGAGCGTGCGCGCGCATAAAAGGTGTCATGTTCAAAAAAACGCCGTGAAGCCAATTTTTGTTTTCTATGTCCACGGTCACTTTGGTAGGCTTTGGCATGTCCCAAAGATTGATTTTTATCCTTGGGTATTTTACCTGACAATATTGGGCGATGCCACAGGCTTTGAAAAGACATGAAACTTTCAAATGCTGTAACTTTGTGCAAGATTATCCGATAAAATGTGAAACTAGCTTAATGTGATATTTGGGACACGCCGAAGCCTACCAAAGTGACCGTGGACATAGAAAACAAAAATTGGCTTCACGGCGTTTTTTTGAACATGACACCTTTTATGCGCGCGCACGCTCTATTTTTGTCACTTGAAGCGAAATTGTGCGCGTTTTCTCGAGAGCGCATCATAAATGCCTATGGATGACCTCATTGCGGTCACTCCTTTGTTTCATGCGTTACCCCATTCGACGCGTCAAAACAAGGGGGAAAAGATAGGCTATGCCATTGTTGGCACCTCTGAAAACCCAATCTGTGGTGGCCAAAAAACCATCAATTTTAGCCCAAAAGTGGCACTTACCGTAATGATAAAAAAATTTTGATTACGACTTCGTGTTCCCCGTCTATGAAAACCCCCCTAAAAAAATTTTCAGCCTTTTTCTCCATGAACAGAGCGCGTGGCATTAATTTTTATCAAAAACCCTTCAGAAGCCAAATCTACAGAATCCAATTTTTTTTAAATTCTGTGTTTGGCGGGAATAGATGTTTTTAAGGGTGGGGAACAATTCTGGCCCAAAAAAGAAAAAGTTGTAAAAAAGTCTTGTCGGCCGACCTAAATCCTGTCGCAGACTGCCTCTTAATCCTTTCGGTGCAGACGCTACAGTAGTAAAAATTTAAAACAGTGTTTGATGCATTAATAAACTGGTTAACTTTTGAAGTCGTAAACAATCAGTTTCTTTTTTTTTCGTTTTTTTTACTTTGTGACAAACCAAATTAGCTTTCTTCGCTTTCTTCGGTGGTTTATTATGATTGCTGTATGTATTTAATGCTTTTAGATGGGTGTAATAATGACCAGCGCCAGGTGGAAGCCAATGTAATGTAGCATGCAGGCCTGGAGCCAGGAAAAAATTGAACAATACAACGTGTACAGTTGTCAGTGCACTGTAAAAACTACGGTATAAGTTGGTTTAAGAAAAGTACATATCATGTTAGGAATTTTTTACGTCACAAAATAAAATTGTTTTTTGACGCATAATAAATGGTGTACATCAAGTGTGAAAAATTCGTACAGACAAATAAAAAACACACACTACAGATCTATACAATTTTTTCATAGCATAAATAACATACTTTTGGACAAACATTTCATTTCATTTTATTTCGTTCGTTTTTGGGTTTTTATGAGATTTTGAGATTAAATAACGGTATTTTGCAATTTTTGTAAAAAGTATATATTCACCATCCATACCCCTACTGCACTCATGAATGTGAAAACTTTCATTTCCAGATAACCATGAAAAAAATTTAGCAAAAATTTGTCTACCGCATGCCATCCTCTACTTAATTTTTGTAAACATGAGTCGTGTTCATGCACGCACAAAGCATGCTAACTAGAAGTGTACGTGTTTACACGTGCATATAATTTTTATTTTTTATGCAATGACTTTGAAGTTCTCTTTGTCGGTTGCTGGTCAGTAATAAGAATCAGAGGCGTGTTTCTGCTAATATTTTTTTTAATACCTAAAGAACGTACACATGAAATATGAGTTACAGTATGTACAAACAGGTTATAGACAAAAATGTTTTTGTACTCGCTGTCATAGTACAAAAAAAGACGAGGGTACAAAGGACATGTCATTCACCACAAAAGCAATGTGCTGGTTGATAGAATACATTCTGCGATGGGGGTGTGTGTTAAATTATGCAAGAAAGGAAGAAAAACCAACCTGAAGAAAGACAATGCTGCTTTTATGGCCACCGTTTTACAATAACTTTACGCGGCAACAGTCTACAAAAAACATTTATGTAAAAGGGTATAAAAATTCTAAATCGTTATCACGTTGTAGTTCATTATTGATGAATGCTAAAACGCAATTATTGATCAATGCAAACCGTAATAAAAAAATAAAAAACGTAAAACGTTTTAAAACTATAATCAAAAAAGTTTATTGTTTTATGTAACAAAACTCAAGATGCTTGATCCGCTTTTGTTTGTTTTAGGAATAAAGGATTTTTGACAAAACTAGAAATACAAGTGTATTTTATTAGTAACTGTTTTTTTTGCGTTACGGAATAAAATCCAAACATCAAGAACACATCACCGTCAAAAGCACGTAGCTTTTAGTAACTTTTGCTCATAATACAAAACTGACTAATTTGTGTCGTACCAATGTAATTTGTAATCAAATCACAGGTGGGGTGGGGGAGACCTACCTAAGTCATTATAATTCATTTTACGGGTTTTGGAAAAAAATGCTTAAAGGTTCTGGCATCCAGTCAATACTCGAGAAATCAAAATAAGAGGATCGTACAGTGTATATTTGACTGACTGCAGAACACGGGGGTGAAAACTATTTTACTTCAAGTGTCAGAGGTTCAAAAATCAAAATTAAAAAGTATACGGTATTATTATAAAAAGGACGTATTCGCATGCATTGTGGAATGAATGCATACGGTATGATAGGTTTGTAGGCGGTCAAGTGCAAAATCTGCACAAACTTGTGCTTAAAACGAACATAATCTATCACCTCCGCCTCCAATAAAAAAAAATTTTGATCAAAGTCCAAGTCAAAAAAAAAACTATGAAATATTTTTATTTAACCTGCAATTACTGTAACTACCTTTTTTTACGGCCATTCTATTTCTTCCAACAGTCAACAACCTGAACAAATTCATAAACTATTGAAAACATGCTCTTTTGAATAGGAGGGAGAGCGAAGTGTTTGAAAACGGCGCAATCATAATTGCTACGCTTATTCCAAAAATCATCGCATGTTTTTTATGCTTGCAATTGCAGAAAACAAAGCAAAGCAAAATACTGTGCTTGCTGTCTCTGCTTTTATGTAAAAAAAACGTTTTTAAACATTTTTTGAGGCTAAAAAATGAAAAATATAGCCAGAAATTACTGTTCCAAGTTTTGCTTAGTTAGTTCAATTTTAAATAAACTTAAACTAAAAATTATTTTAATGAAACAGTTATTTTTGGTTGAATGAAACATGTTTCATCTAAGATTCGAAAATCAAAGTCTAAAAAAACAGTTTTCACCACTACGTCATTCAGTTGTCGTTATTACGCTGTCATGAATGTGCCATATTGTTCCACGCAACCTCCCCCGAAAAATGTGCACCTCCTTTGAAAAAATGTGCATTTTTGGCATCCAAAACTCCCTCTATTTTTCTGCTTTCTGCGTTGTTGGCGCATGCCGCTGACAAATTAAAAAAATACACTTTTTGCAACGAAGCGTACAACGTTCCGGACCACTGATTGGTCGTGGTATGTCACCACGAAAAAGCATCATAGACAATGACAGAGAAAAAAACAGGTTGTTGTACGAACTCCTCGTATCTTCTTGCACGCAGCAGCTGGCTAGGGGTCACTACAAATCTCAAGATCTCTCATTTTTAAAAACGTTCTAGACGTAAAAAAATCCGAAGTACACAGAAAATACAGTGGGGTGCATAAAGATAGGACCACCTTAAAATTGGGGATTACGGTCTTTTATTGATACGGTAGACAAAATCCGCTTTCAGAAATGAACTCAGCGGTCCAGGAAACCCTATTGGCGATGTAAACCCGGTAAAATATAGCCGTTGTATGGGCGAAACGCCACAAACTTGATTTTTTGGGTGGTGCAAAAAGATAGGACCATGTTACTCAAAATTAATTTTGCAATTAAACTATCAACCATTGAGAGTTTTAGTAATTTATACAACTATTAGGAACACAATCGATGTAAAAAATGTATATAACACATACGTCGACTTGCGCTACAATGATATTTTTACCAATATTTGACTTGAGTACCCCCAACATCGAAAATTGCATCCTAGAAGTCAATAGATTTTTTCCATGAACGTTCTATGCACCCAAAATGTTCTAACAGGACCGTTTAACAAATCTGATGCTAAATGGGGCATCTGTTGGACTTGGATCGACCGAAACATTGATTTTTTTGACCTCAAGTTGACTAGATGTGCCCCTATTTGCATGAATTTTGGCTCCATTTCGCTGGATGGCTTGTGCCTTGCGGCGGTTTTGCGTCCAAATAAAAGAATATTATTGGTAAATTTGCACGCTTATTTTACGTTTTTTATGCGGTTCATGATTTAGGGGGACGGTTAAAAAAGTCGAAAATAACCGCCGTATAACCCGGTTATTTTAAGTCGCGGAAAATAACCGGGCCGTATAACCCGGTTATTTTCGGGAAATGAAAATAACCGAATAACCGACCCGGTTATTCGTCATTCCGTTCCGCTTCGTTATATAACCGGAATGCAAAGCCTTGTGTCCATCACCTCAAAAACATTTAATATATAATATTTTGTATGTATAATAAAAAAAAGGAATCAGTTTTATTATAATCCCAAATGAGTAATAGTTATGTACATATTACCGACAGCAACAAACATGCATGTCCATATTCTACAGCAAAAAAAATGTTCGGATTATACCTTGAATTCCTATTTGTACTCTTGTTGGACTAATTGAAAACCAATCTCTTTTCTTTTTATTTTATTACGGTCTAATGCTGATTAAATTCTTGGCTCTAGAATATTGGAATTTTTATAGTGCAAAATAGACGCCATTAAACTTCGGAAAATAATTCAGTTATCTTAAAAAATTTTACAGGAAAAGTGAAACGTTCCAAAAATTATGCAAATCACATATATTATAAAAAAAGATTTTTGCACAATTATTTGTACTTTTATGACGCTCAAAACAAGAAAAAAATTACACAGACTGCCTTTTTTGCACACTTAATACTTATTTAAAAAATTTCAATTAAAAACACTTTTCTTCATACGTTCAGGCCAAAGCGATCAAATTAATACATCGTTTGCCAAATGTGACACAAACAAATAAAGAAAAAAAGCGTCATTTGGTCATTTGGAAACAACAAAGGTGTCATTAACGAAAAGAAAAGCCACAAAAGAACACAAACCACAACAGCAAGTAAAAAAAATAAAGGGTAAAGAATTTGAGACCAACGAAAAAATGACCAAGAATGGCATTCGAGTGACTAAACTCAAGCTTGAGTGTGTAGAATGGGTAGTGGCGACCGGTGGCGTCCCGGTCAACATCGGCGCGGGGATATAACAACCATCTGCTCTCCTCCGACGGAGGTCGGCTGCTGCCTGTAATACCCGCTTACAAAAATTTTCCACAGCGCACATGTCGTCGCGTTCGGCGGTCAGTCATGAATTGCTTATTTAGTGCGTGTGTCAATTTTTGTTTTTGAAGGATCGTCGAGAATGCTAGGGCAGTGCAGGGTCAAGCTGGGTCGTGCGCAGGGGGGAGGGAAAGCATGCATGGCATCCGACGCACGCGCGGACCGCCCGCGCGGGATGCCGAGGCGGGCGGGAAAAAAGAAAAGCGGGTGCCTGCTTCTGTCGATCAACAGTCTCGTCTCCCGCTCGGTCAAATAAATGCCATTTCGGGGGTTAAGCCGGTCCTGCTGGTGTGGTCTGTCGGAGGTCCACCAGCCGGCATCTGAACCAATCACCATGCTGGGTGAGATAGACCGTCAGTCGACCGCCCGTAACCCGAACATGAACTAAACTAATAAAGGCATCAGGCATGCAGTGAGACGGCGACAGGACAGTAGGGGTGTCGGCAAGGAGATTTCTGGAATGCACACAAGCCACGTACATACCAAAAATGGAGAAGATGGCAGATGGTCACAAGGGTCATCTACCGACCAAACAAGGCATACAAAACAAAGCGTCCTTCTTTCTTCCTTTGCACCCTCGTCAGTCAGCATCATCATTACTGCTGAAGCGTACAAAAGGAATGAATGGCATAAGACCCCACCAGGCGACAATGGGTGAAAAAAATTATTATGGCCCACAAATGACATCAATTTAGATGTCAACTCGTCGATTCGCATAAGTCAAACTGGCATTTTTTAAACTGAAATTCAGTTGGCAAAAAACAGTTTTTGACATTATCGTTTTTGGTACAAAAAATTGTCTCTTGATGTTGTATTAAAAATAATGAGAAAAACAAAGAAGTAGAGCAAATATTTATTTCTGAAAAAAATATTGCTTGTTTGATAAAAAAAAAAGTTCACCTGTCTTTAGTGCTTAAATTGGTACAACAGAAACCCATAGTCTAGTAGATATTACGTATTACTGCTTACAAGATAATAAACCATAGCTATGTATATACGACAGTGCAACTGTACATATAGCATTTTTTTCTTGAAAGTCGGAGCTACAGACTGGTATAAAAGTTTTAAAATTTCATTAACAAAACTGGTGAAAGGATTTTTCAACGGCGTTAAAACAATAAACCAAACTGGAATGTAAATATTAAAAAAATGGATTTAAAGGCATTCATTTTTTCAACATCAAAAAAATTTACAAAACTTTGATTTTAAAAACAAAAAACAATTCACACTTGTCAAAAACACTATTTATATTTTTTATATTCAAATTTTGAAATCTCTAACAACAGATGGTGTAAATGGTGTAAAAAAGAAATTAAATACAATTTCAAATTGTCAAATTTTTACAAAAAAATTTGGATTTTCTTGCTGCTGTTTATGCTCCAAAAATGTGCCATTGTCGTTTAAAACCGTGTAATTATGTGTTGCAAACGTTGGTTCTCGCTCTGTCTCTATTCTATGTTTATTCGCTGAATGGCCTTGTTTGTGCTCGTTTCTTTGTCTGGGAATCAAAAAATGCCAAAAATGCATTCTTTACAACAACTAGAGAATTTGGTGTGATTGCTAGTTATATATGGCAGTGAACGCAGACAATGCACAAGATAGACATGTATTTCCTTCAAAAAAATACATTGACGAAAAAAATGGCATTTTAACCTTGATTCATATAATGCTTTTCGTTGTCCAAAAAAATACCAAACCCCCTGTAATTCTTAGTTAGTGCTACGTTCAAATGAATTCTTTCAATACCAACCGGCATAGACAAACGGAACGTGCGAGCAAGCAATAAAGAATTACTTGAAGGGCAGAAAGCAGCAAACAAGCCTCCTCCAAAAAAATTGCGGTAAGAAGGACGAAAAAGGTCTGTTGAAAAACAGGCGCAGCCGTTCCAAAAAAAATAGCAAGATTTTGAGGCGGTTAAAATCGGCAAGCAGCATTGAACCCCCTAATAAAGAGCAAAATAGTCACACAAAAAACAAAATACGTTCGTCGTTTAATGCCCCTTCTCCCTCGGGCGTGCGAATGAATTCCAAAAAAGGAAGAAATCTTTCAATTTCTAATTACACCGTTTGAAAAGTGCGTATTGTACGCTTGCTGCCATTGGATTGTAGATCGTTTGAGGACAAGCAAAATATGCGTCAATACATGCTAAATAATTGTGCCAGAACACTGTTAATTAATAGGAACTAAAAAATGCGCTTTGAAAAAAAGGCAACATGAATTTGTTCAACATTTGTAAAAATAGTTATTGCAATTAACTAGAACAAAAAAGCTATTTGACAATGGTATAAATATTTTTTTAGCTAAAAAGTTTGCGTTTGTAAAAAACAAAATTAAGATAAACAAACAAATCAAACACACAGAATACTTAAGTGCCGATAGTGATCAGAAGAGAAATCAGTTTGTGTTTTTGAAAAAAGTCACATTCATAAAAAAAAGAAAACTACAGCAAATTCATTCATAACAAACAAATGAAACCCTACATAAAAAACGCATTGTATAATGAGGATTATGTGTGTAATTTGCAATCAGACATTTATTAGCCGCGTCACCCGAATAAATATCATCATCATTTATTTATTTATTTCACCGTTACTCACATCAGTGCATCATTAGACTAGATGTTAGAAGACGCAATCATTTGTTATATCAATTGTAATATCAAAACACAAAATGCCATCCAATAAACGAAACCTTTCAGAAGCAACGTTGGGCTCCGTTCTACTATCAGCGCTTAGAGTTATGCTTTTGTATAATATTTTATCAACTGGTTTACAGAAAGAAACTTGAATTTTTTCGATATGAAAATCTTTTTTTTTACAAAAAAACAAATTTGGAGGTCGCGTTATGTATGTATCTTTGGCCTCATTACCTCAGCACAACTCAGTAAGTAGCAGTAAGTATCAAGCAAGCAGCTTAGTGAATTTTAATCGTATTCATTTAGACACTTAAAATGGTCTTTCTAGTAATATCGTCATAATCGCTCTGTTTTGTATGATTTCATATGTAATTTCTCATATTTATGAAACGACAATAAAACGAAAAATAAAACTGTCCCTAAAAATTTAGATTCTTAGGGAAACTAATATGACCTGAAGGATACTGTAAAATTTATTACTCGCGGAAAAAGAATTTTTTCATGAATGAAGATGGGTTATTAAAAAACAAATATGGATAAACACACTGTAAGCAATCGAAAATGGACAACATTATTGTGCATTTAAGCCAGCATTATCCGGGGGGAAATCCCCTCACTATGACATAACCCGAGCTCCAATAACACAAAGCCTACACATATTGTTACTGTATTGCGGGAGTTTGGCAACAACAAATTTTTTTCCTCAAAGAAGGTTAACAACTTTTTTTTGGCTAATGTATCCTAAATGTGGGTATTATTACAGCTGCATGTAATGAAATGTTTTTATAACAGAAAAAATATTTAGAATTTGGCACCAACGAACAAAATCTCAGAATTCAGCTAAAAAATTTTCAATAAGCCGAAAAATTTTGTAATGCATAGAAAAGTGGAAAATTATGGATTTCGTCACTTTTGCTTGGAATGAAAGTCGAGTGTGGCAGGTTGTGGTAGTGCACGTCTATCCGACATCAAATTCAGTCAGTCAGAGACAAGCTTCTCCAGTGAGAAGCCCCAGCAGGTCGGTTGATGGCGCGGCACTCACTACGTGACGTGGCAGACAAGCAAAGAATGGATGGATGAAACACGACGTACTATACTCCATATGTACTAATGCCATCCATAAAGGTGAAAGAGGTATGGGCAAGCTGTTGAGACTGTCGGATGCTGAATGAAACATGGCAGGAGGAATGCGTGTAATTTTAGGGTCCGCAAGTTCCGAAAAATCTAACGGAATATATCAAGTTGGCCACCACCCTCTTCAAACGCTATGATTTTAATCCTTAAAATCTGAATATCTGAATTAAAAGAAAAAAAATTTATTTTACAATTATAATTGCTCTAGCTTAAAAAAAAAATAAAACAAAAAAATAACAGTAATGAATAAAAAGGTAAAGAATTTTTGAAAACCTCGGCTTCTAAACGCAAAAGAATTAAAAAATTATCATTCGGTAAACGACTGCAAACTTTTGTGTTCAGACTATCAACTACGTTGCTATTCGTTAATCCAATCTTGGCCTGTTTTAGTGCAAAGACGAGCTAAAAAAAGGTATAATTAATCTTCTGCGCCTTTACACTTTTTTTTACAAAAATCAGCAGACATTATTTTTTCTATGGAAACGCAAACGTCTTACTAAATTTAAAATCTTGTTACATAATCTTTTTTTTCTTGGTGCATTGTGACATTTTTTCTACGGAATTAGGAATAAAATGGCAGCATTCCGATGGTTTTTTGTTGTTCTTACTGGCATTCCAAACTAAGTATGTCAATGAACTTTAGCATTAAAATTTCAATGATTTTCTGATTTTTTTCCTATATTAAAAATTTAAGATCCTAAAGTTGCAAAAATCACCGGATATACTAAGTTCAATAAATAGATATATAATTTAGCCGGATGGGATTTGCTAAAAAAATAATACGACGCCGGTTGTAAAGCAAAAGAACATAATATTCACACATGAGACTACTGAACAACTACACAAAACCTGTTAAATCAGTTAGAAAGTCAGTCATAGGGCGAAAAGTACAACCAACATCCGAAAAGTGGTTTGCTTCTCCCCTCTCATTCTAGTAATGAAAACGCTTAAAACGTAAAAAAGGATACAAAAAGATTTCCAAAAGACGCGGGTAAAAACAAGAGCAATAAAAACTTGAAACCTAAGAAACTTTAACAGTTCCGCAGCTGAGTGATACACGCCAAACTATGCAAAGTGATCATCCGTCATTCAATTCTGATGCAAAGGTAAAAGTAAAATACTTTGGAAGAGGGTGATAGAAAGTGGGTAATCGTAGTAGACCCTTTTTTCTTTCATTTATTTTCATTACGCTGTGGCGTACGTACCAGAGTCTCTCCCTTGATTTCCACAAAAGGCAAAGAAAATTTTGTTGTCGCCCTGTCCGCGTCCGCATCATTTATGTCGTTCTGATTTTTCTCTAGTTTCACTCATCTCCGCGCAGTCACTCTCGCATTTCCCGACTCAACTCGTGTTTATTCGTTTTACCTGTTCTGCCTTGGGTTGAACGGTTAAAATCATCAAATCTGTCTCGCCTCCCACTTTTCTTCGTCTCTTTCTCCGAGAAGAAGAAGAACAACAAGAAGAAAGTCGATGAGTCGATCTGTCTTTTCTATATTATTCAATCGATGGGGCACAACGTGTACAACAGAGTACTTTGCCCTCTCCCACCGGGGACAGGCGAGCGCGTGTACTGAGGTACTCTTGCATTTTTTTGGGCAGTTAGGTAAGAAAAAGAGGGGACGAGAGAGGAAAGAAAATCAACAGACGAGAAAGAAAATATCTAATAAACAATTGACCTTGATGGCTTTGCTGACTGACTGAATGACTAACTGTCTTTTACGCAACACAGTCAGGCATTCAGTCAGTCGGGTGGTATCTGCCTTACGAGAAAAGTTATTGCATTATCTAATTCTTGATTACTGTTTTGATTTAAAAAATGTGCAACAAAATATACAGTAAAAACGGCGTGCAATAGCAATCCGGATAAGTGGTAACTCCGCCTACGTTCCCTTACGTGATTTGAACGTCTGCTTTTTTGTACCTCTCTTTCTTAATTACTTTTTTAGACCAGAAATGCATTAACAGATAATAAAATGGTTTTTGGCGACCGGGGATGAGATCGAACGGTCTAGACAATTGCAAAAAATAGTAATTTTAACGTGCAAAAAACTATTATTATCTCCTTGGTTAGCAACAAGAAAAGAATTTCAAGCATTAATATTGATAAATATCATGTATGAAAGACAGTGACTTCGCGTACATGTCACACGAAAATCATACAAAAGCTTTTTATTGCGTGCGAAATAAAACACCAAACTAAAAGAATGTGATTCAAATTATGGAACGTGCTCTAAAATGGAACGTAGTTTTTTCGATCAAAATAGTTTTTTTAAGTCATAGGTGCAACGCAAATGCCATTACCTACAACCGAATAAACTATAGGTGATGCCGAACGCCATCATCTACAACCGAATAACAGATTCACATTTTTGAAATATAAGATTTAAAAAATAAAAAGCAACATGCACGTAGTTATCATAATGTCATATTTATCCAATAAGAAAAAATACGCAAGACAAAAGTAGACATTTTAATTTCCACATAATCCAAAACTGAAAAGCAGAGAACAAGAGATACACTATAAATATTTATTATTGAACTGGACAAAAGTGTTTGCAGAATAACAAAATACCGTTCAACAAATCATTCATAATTAACCGAACATCACTTTCGAGTATTATACATGTATAAAACTAAAAAGCCGATATGTTGCTTGCAGGTTGCAAGGCAATTTTCACGTGAAGCTTATAGATAACATATCCCGCATCTTTCCGTTAGTCGTGGTTTATTGCACACTGCTCGTGGACATATCTTTTGCACAAACTTTGCAACGATAATTTACAGACAACTACAAAGAGCCAGCGTAGGCGGTATTTGAGTACTTGATATGCTTGCTGGACACGGTGTCACTCATCTTCCTTCCTTACCACCGACAAGAGAGGCAACAAATCTATTTTATGTTATGAAAACAACTTGCAAGTGATTCTTTGCCTTCTTTTTTTACCCGTCAAAAAATATTGTTCCTTTGGAAAAAAATAGAACTCTAAAAAACTGGCTGTTGACAGTCTTTTGAAAGTCATCAAATACAAATGTTGATTTTTGTTCTCATAAAGAAAGGACATGTGCCCCCGCTTCGTCTTACATTTGTCAAGAGAGCTTCCGCCCCGGCACCCAGATAATCCAATCCTTTCACATGAAATTCACAGTCATCCGGTGCAAGATAAAAATCATTTCTATTAAAGATCAAAAACATAAATACATTTTTTGAAAGTTGTAGTTTCACATGCTGAGGGGATTAACACTTGCACACAACTTTTACGTAGAGGGGCCCATCCGTTCCGGATGGGCCCCTCTACGTACGAGTCGCCATCATCATCTTCATCACCTTCTGACTGTTCATTGTAGTGTTGTATGTATGATATGGTGCGTACGAGTTAGAGAATAAATGAAATGAAATGAAATGAAACACAACTTTTCTCCTCTGTATTGGATATGGGGATATCCCCCTGAACATTCGACTAGAAATTGTAAAAGAAAATTGGCGCTTGTTTGAGTCAAGAACGCGCGCACAAACATAATATAGGGGCGTGGTCATCGCATGATCCTTACGAGTTCAAATGAGATTACACATATTTAATATTAATTGTTTTTGACACGCTTAACAAAAAAGTGAAAGATCCTCCCTCACATTCTTCTGGATCGTCCGTCAAATCAACGGAATGTATGAAAAACATGTAAAAAATGTTTGGTGGTGGTGCACATTATGCATAAGACAAAAAATGTAAGGAATCACACAATGCAGCGGGCAACATACACAACACACGTCTGGAACGATTGAAATGTTTTGCACATTTGAGCAGCCCGGGACAGGCAGGAAGAGAGAGAGAAAAAAAGAAGGGAGTAGTATAACATAAGATAACAGGCCCCCCTTTAGGCGATGAACGTCCAGCTACGTGCGTACATGTGTGTATTTGTGAGTACTTGTGTGCCTGTTAAAAAGGTATTCATATGCTAATCAAAGGTAAGCTGTGTGTAGTGATCGCTTATTTTTTTACGTGCGTTAACGTCTCTCTGTCATACATTAAGTAATATGCGTGTTATTATAGCAGTTATTTTTGACTTACCGACCTACCAACCCTGACGGACCGCGAGACTGATCAGTGATTGACTTTTCGTTTTATGTCTTTGCTCAACTAGTTCGCCCTCTTTTCTGTTCGAAAAATTAAATTCAGGTATACACGGACACACTAGAGGAAGTGACGGACGCATACAATCACACAAATTGACTAACTGAAAGGTGAGTGATTGCTGTCCGGCGGCTGCAGCGTCAGCGCTGACGACGGTGACGATGGTTCCTTCAAAAAATGCTTTTTGGCTTTCTACGCTCTCACAGCTGCCCTCTTTTTCGATTGGTGACGTTTTTTGTCTTATTTTTTTTTATACTTTTCTTTGGATGTCTGTGCACACTCCTTTGTGTCTGTTCTTTCTGTCAGATTTTCCTGAAGCGATTGATAATATTTTTTATACCCTTATCAGTACCGGAGGCATTAAGAGTTTGCGCTACGCTGAAGTATGTGCGCAATTTGATGAATGTCAAGGATTGAAAAGTTGTATCTCAAATAAAAAAATTCATTTTTATGGGACCACATGAAAAAAAAAATTTCTCCGATTTTTGGCACAATTTTTTTTCAAATTAACTAAAAGTTAATTTTTGTTGATCAACCCCTTACCGTTCAAACAATCATCGCAAATAAAAACTCATCTGAACTAACCAAGTTCCGCCGTGCTTGCCTGCTGATTAAATCTATTTATTAGATACAAAGCATCACCCAAGACTAAACAAAAGCATCCCCCTACACGCTGTTGCAAGTGATATTGCAAGTGATGACTGCGTCACTTACAATATCAAAACATCCTGACACAATTTGCAGTCGAAAAGGCGTATAAAAAAGCAGGCTGATTGAGCAACTGATAGACCTAGGTTGCATGTTTTTCTCCGCCTTGCCGGAAATGCATGTACCTGCATACAATCGTACTATCGATAGACGTAATTGACAGGATCAACGTCCAACCCTATTGTTGCACAGAATCATCATGACCAAAAAAAATTTACTCTCGTTGACACATCTTTGAAAAATGCGAGCGTCAGAGCATGTGACTGATAAAAGATTATCTAAATATTTTCCTGATTGTAGAAAAAAATTTATAGGTATGTATCACGAATTTGATAAAAAAAATTAATGGGTATCATGAATTTGAGAATGGTTAAAGACAAAGGGACCTGGGGGAAGTAAGAGAAAAACAACGCCTTATTAAATTTAAGGCGGTAAAAGAAAGTATGTCTGTACTTAGCAAGGTAAAGCAGATGAAAAAATAATTCAAAAGGAGTTTGCTCGAAATAAAACCACCTTAAAAACAATTCGTATTACCTTTGTCATAAACAGTACGGTATGGACTTTCCCAATTGAACAAATTTATATAATACATGCCTTTAGCCGGCTCAAGCAGTCTGATTTCCACCGGCATTTATCTTTTCATGAGCTGCGGTAGAGTGGGCAAGACAGACAACTTATGCAGTCTGGACCGTGAGTGTCTAGACAATTTTTCGTTTTTCATCGTCCGATGTCCAAAAAGTACACGCAGTGCATGCAAAACTTTCTACTGTTGAACTCAATACGGTCAACAGATTGTTTGGTAAGTTTTTTGGCTGGAAAAATACTCATAGGAACAGTAAAGCAATTCGAATAGCAATATTCGGCAACCGCGTCGCGAAAGCACGACAGCACGAACAAGATCATCGGTTCGCACATCCCTGAAGGCCAGTGTTGCTGTCGACTGGCCTTCAGGGATGTGCGAACCGATGAGTAGACTTAGTCGCATTAACTACAACTACGTCTACCTGTCTCTGACTATGCCGATATCGTCACCAACCGTTTTCGTTTGAATAAACTCCAAAAGAACGGCGGGATAAATTCTTGAGAAACAGCTGAACGAATTCATATTAGACTCTTTATGAAAGGCAGCAAGAGAAGAAAAAGCTAGAAGAGGGACGAGTCTCTGCCGGTAGCATCGTGTATTACTAATAGTTACTCTCCCAACACCAATAATGACTTTCCAAGGGCCGTTGATCGCCAATATTGCGTCTATAGACACTCATATATTGACACAAAGTTTGCCAATGAAGAGCTCTAAAAAAATGTATACTGTACAAATGCTTTTAATTTTTGGGATGGTGCAAAAAAACATGCTGTAATTTTTTGTGCCGCCGTCTTTTATCGGATTTATGATTTTGATTATAAAATTCATCTTTTTTTACACGTAACAGAATCCTAATTCGATGCACAGTTTACTTATTTGTGCCACTTTGACACATAATTTTGCCTATTACGATAACATAAAGGTTGTTTCTTCCTTTCCTTCCATCATTTTGTTTTTATGCACTAAAACAGACAAAATTGACAAAAAATCAAAATAGATTACTTTGTGCTTTATTGTAATTCAGTATTCATGCCATATATTTTTTTACATTTATTTAAACTTGGGCTTTCCATTGTTCTACAACAACAAAATTAATTACATTATTTTTCCTCAGGAAAAATTGGAACACATTGAACTTTTTTTTCTCAACGCGCAAAGATCATATACATGATTGACCTTGCCATTTTAGTAATCTGCTCTGCTCAACAAAATTTCTGAAAAAAAAAACTATGAAGCTTCTCCCTTATTTTTTTGCGCTAATGCAAGTTATCCAGTCGAAAAAAAAGAACATTTGCTGTCACTTGCCATGACTCCTTGTGTTCTGACTATCAAGTAGGTTACGACGATATGTATATTTAACGAATACAAAATTTTTTTCACTTACATTTATGCTACTCACATGTTTCAGTTTTTAATGCAACTATATTTTTTTTTGAAAAAAACTTGCGTCACTTATGAACTTCTAGCAGCAGTTTATAAGTTTCTGAACAAATTCAACCATTTTTTTCTTTCAAATAGTGGCACAAAATTTTTTGAAAATGTATTGTTAGTTTGCATAAAAGGTGCTTTTATTTGGCGTTCTTATTTATTATTTTTTAACAAAACATGATGGTGACAAACTGTCAATCGTGATGAGTTTGGAATCAAATAAAATGTGCAAAAAAAGTAAAAAAAAAAACTTGGGAATGAATTTGATGAGAGCAACCAAAAAATATAGCAATATCGTTTAGAGCCATGTACAATTTTAAACGGGATCATTTGTGTATTTTTACAAAAGATTCAATTCATTGAATACTTTAAATTTTGTTTGACAGTTTGCCCGCTTCTGTATAAAAAATTTTTGTACTAATCTTACGTGCTTTTCTTGTTTTACATGGTTGACGCATGCGAATTTTCGATGTCAAAAATTTAACCCAGAAAAGACTGCGTTAGTTATGCGTCGGAAAGCATAATCAATTGCCGGATCATTGAAAGAAGATTACGTTTTTTTACAATGAATTGTTTGGAATGCATGACTGGGCTTCCCTGTTTTTTTTCAGAAACGGAAGAATAATTATCTGAAACAAAAAACACGCCAGAAAATTTTCATTCTTCAGACACTGTGTGATGACAATGAGCATTGTGTCCTGTTTTCTTCTTTTTGCAGAATTTTTTTAAATACTTTCTATAGAACAGGAATGCCCACCTACTGGTCCTGTGGTATAATGGACAAGCGGCCTTGCAAGCACCGATTGTAGTATTTTTTTAACAGAATGATGATTCATGCCAAAACATTAAATCAGAAAACAAACTTAGGGTTTTTAATTATCAATTGTAAATATGTATGTTTTTACAATTTTGAAGTTTTTTTTTCAAATTATTTGGTTAGACAAAACGTTTTATTTTTATTTTTTGCACATGTTTGTGTAAAAAATTTGAAGCATAGCATGTACTATCTGCTATAAATATCTAACTTCCGAGCTTTAGGATTACAAGTTACGCCTCACATCAAAGAGCGGTCAAACGTAGAATTTTTTTGCTTTTCTGACGTTTTATTTTTTTTTTTTTTTTTTTTTTTTTGCTAGAATTTTTTTTTTTTTTTTTTTTTTTTCAAACGTAGAATTTTTTTTTTTTTGCTTTTCTGACGTTTTAACGACGTCGTCAGCGTATGCCAAATACGCTAGCCGCTGACCATCAACCTTGACGCCTCTGCCTGTCAGCTGTGCGGCGTTAAGGGCTCGTTGGAGAACTAGGATGAAAATTAGCGGGCTCAGCGTATCGCCTTGCCGTACTCCTTTCTGCGTTTGGAACTCCGCCGTCCTGTCGCCGACTTTGACTGCCGAGTTTCCAGCTGCATACAGCCATCGCACCAGTTCGGTGATGCCGGGATCCACGCCGATGGAGTCAAGCGCTGCCCAGATTGAATCAAAGCTGATCGAGTCGAACGCCTTGCGAAAGTCGACGAAGACAGCGACCAGCGGCTGATTGTACTCCCGTAGCTTCTCAGCGATCATGTTGATGCTCTGAATATGATCTACAGTGGAGTAAGACTTTCGAAAACCAGCCTGTTCCGGGGGAAGTATTCCAGTGACTTGTGCGGCTTCCCCGATCCGCTGCGCGATGACTTTTGTGAGCGCCTTGTAGATTGCCGAGAGCAGGCTGATGGGCCTGTAGTTATTGAGGTCACTGGGATCGCCCTTTTTCAGCAGCAGGACAGTCACAGCGTTCGCAAATTTTTCAGGCAGTTCACCGCTGTTCGCGATAGAATTGAACAGTGCAGTGAGTGCTGGCGCCAGATATTCAGCTCCACTGCGTAACGCCGTCGCGGATACACAGTCAATTCCGGGCGTCGTGCGGGGTCGGCAGCTTTTGAGGGCAGCACGGACTTCTGTCTCGCTAAACGTGACGTCTACTGGTGCAGGGTTCACGCCTAGTGGGCCGCTGTTTGACCTGTAAAGCTCGCCGAAAAAACCAGAGATAGCTTTGACCGATGGTCGCTACCGACATTGATACTGGGCAGGACGGCAACGTCTCGTATCTGCGACATCTTCTGCGTCAGTACGTAGTCAATTTCATGGACGCTTTCACCATTTGGAGCGCGCCAGGTCCAGCGGTTCTTATTGGCTTTCTTGAAGAAGCCGTTGGCAACAAAGAGGTTGTTGCTGATACAGAAGTCCAGCAAAAGTTCTCCTCGTGCGTTCCGACAGCCGACTGCGTGAGGTCCCGTGTTCGCTTCGCCTTGCTGTCGAGCTCAAAATTTTACTTTTGATTGTTTTTTTTATATAAAAAAATTTCATTCTGAGGATTTCAACCAGAAGTCATTTTTTTTAGATTTTACTTCAGATGTAATTTTTTTTAGGTATTTAGGGAGTGATGTTTTTTATGACATAAAAAAAGTGAAGATGATATTCCCACCGACATGCATTAAGTTTCTTTTTCTGATATCCTATAGCCATATAAAATTAGTCCAGAATTTAACGCTAGCAAAAGTTTAGTGACGTGATTGTGCGAATATACTTGTATTTGTTTCTGCATCCAAACTTAAAAAAAATTAGAAAGCAAGTTTTTGTTCTGCATATACATATATGTAGAGGGAGGAGGAGGCGGATATTGATGATCTCTGTACCTTTCATTGACTGTATTGCAAGATGGTCTGATAATTAATTGTCAGTCATACGACTTACATCAAAGAACTTTTATTTGCGCATTTGCTTGTTGTTAAAATCCTGTTACTTATACACATAAATTTTAGTTGTACATGCGTGATAAGGGGTAATTTTTATTTTTTTCAAGATTTATTTCATTCATTGAAGTGAAGCTTTGCTTATTAACACGATTTTCGCATGCTAGAATTTTTACTTTCGGTTTTTCAAGTTAAAAATAAACTCAAACTTTGGAATTACGGCATATTACTGTAAATGCAAGTGTATGCAAGTGCTTTTGTTACAGCGTGCAAACTCTTACTGGAAATTTGACAAAAAAAAGTCATATGGAAATTTCGAATGAAAAATCGGGTCTACTATACTTCAGCACAGCATTCACTTTCCCCTTATTTTGCGACAATCGAAAAAAAAATGAGCGCGTTCATTCGCACTTATAGTGTTGACTATGGCAGCTTCGTGCAATGGCATTTTTGAATTCTTAATGATGGCATCTAGGGTATTAAATAAGACATGTCCTGAACTTCCAAACAAGCCCTCGATGACCTAAAAATGTTCAGTTTTGCCATAGTTGCAGCCTTTTCAAGTAAAAAATTTGAGCAGTCGATTGCAGCCGTGTAAGGCTAAAACTGAACAATCGGGTCAACAGAAAGTTCCATCAGGTTGGTGTCAGTCGATATAGCCAAGTGCCGTTTGTTGAACATTGAAGAGGACCGAGATTCCCCACAAAAACTGTTTTACCCTATAAAAATGCGCACGCATTCGCACAAATTATCAAAAACACGCACTCCTAAAAAGAAAGTTCTCCAATTTTGCATGAGCACAAAAAGCAAACAGGGCGTTTTTATAGGGTAAAACAGTTTTTGGGAGGAATCTCGGTCCTCTTCGATGTTCAGCAAAAGGCCCTTGGCTATATCGACAGATACCAACCTGATGGAACTTTCTGTTGACCAGATTGTTTAGTTGTTGCCTTACACGGCCGCAATCGACGATTTAAAATCGAAACTGGAAATCACTATAGCTGTGCCAAAAATCAACGTTTTCGTGCCGTTGGTGGCTTGTTTGAAAGTTCAGGACTTGCTCTAGTCATTGTAGCAGATGCCGTCACTAACAATTTAAAAATGCCAATGCGCGAAGCTGCCAAAGTCAACACTATATGCGCGAATGAATGCATTTTCACGCTCGATTGACGCGAAAGTGAATGCTGTGCTTCAGCCCCCCATCGATTGCAACAACGCCGCCTTGGGGTTTTTTTAGAGCACAGCCCCCCATAGGAGTTTGATTATCCGTATAGAATAGCCCCCCATCTCATGTTTTGCACGCAGGCGTTTGATTATCCGTACAGAAGAGACCCCCAGGTGTTTTGGTGTGCAGGCGTTTGAAAATTTGTATGAACAGTTCTCATATGAGTTTGATTATCCGTATGGAATAGCCCTATCCCAGAATTTTTTTATAAAAATTTGTATGAAACAGTATGCCATTGTATTCATTAGACAGTCGTTGTTTTTGTTTCCTCTCTGTCGTCGATGCGGTAAAACCATGAGACTGTACAAAAATTCGTCTGCTGCGAATGGCTGCTGGGTATGTTTTTTGTGTTTATGGAAATTATGGGGGGCCAATGTAGCGCTATAACAGCCCACCATATCAAAGGAGGGACTGTTGTAGCGCTACCAGGCATGTCAGGGGGCCGAAAATTTTCGGCCCCGGCCACCTCGGCCCCTAGGTTTTCGGCCCCGGCCCCCTGGCCCTCGGCCCCTTTTGGCCCCTCGCGGCCCCTGACTTATATTTTTTTTTAATTTTTGCAATCGAATTCAAAAAACAAAACCGAATGATCAAAAATCAAAGCTACTGGTTGATGAAGGTTGATGAAGAAGGAGTATGGGAAGGTAAAGCTAACAATTCACAACCAAAGAAAAGGACAAAAAACACGCGCATCTTTTTGTTGAACGCGCAATCTTTGCTAGATTTTTTCAAAAAAAATATAAGGGGGGCCAAAAGGGGCTTTGGGGGCCGAGAAAAAACGGCCCCGGCCCCCGGAGGGGCCGAAAAGAGCCGCGGCCCCCGGGGCCGGCCCCCGATTTTCAAAACTTGATGTTTTACCTTATTTTGTTTCTACAAAAATATTTTCGTAATATTTTTGTTTTAATTGTAACTGTGGTGTTCTGTATAATACATATTGTCCGAAAATAGCCTAAACATTGTTTATAAACTTTTTTTTCAGTTGTTTTGGTATTTCGCTACTTTTTTCGTCTCGAACAAAATATTTTTGTTCCATGGCATTAGAATATTTGAAAACTGTTTTTGTATATAATTTTAAGGTCAGCAGTACATGTCTATAGGCTTTGTCTGTCATACGGCTGACTTGTTGTGTCACATGCATATTTTATGAAAAAAGTTGAAGCTTTTGTCTTTTCATCGGTATAAAACATTGGACCAAAAATCACATTGTTTATATGCTTATTTTTTTGTTTCTTTTTTGATTTGTTCAAGTTTTGGGTTACTTGAACAAAGAGTTATGAAAAAAAAATTGTGTCGCGTACATATGTTTTCGCTTGGGATTTAGAAATAAATGATTTTTTATTTTTACGAAAAAAATGTCACCGAATGTACTTAATTGCAGGTTAATTAACGTGCTTTTTGTTGAAAACTTTTTGTTTCAAGAAATGATATTTTTGTTGTTTTTTTTCTATCAAATTTTAGTACATATTTATATTGTAGGCTGCATGTCACATCTGGGGCTTTTTTAGAAGCAAAAAAGAGGTTGTGCCTTACCATCACAGTAAGCAGAAAGGTAACAAAAAAATGCAGATAGCACACATTAGAATGGCATTATTTTTATTCTTGTTTTCTTGACAAAATAATGGCGTTACGAGCAAAAAAATGAATGAATGTCAAAATTTAATAATCCGTTGAACGAACCAACGCTGTCTGCTTTTTGGATTTTTTCTTTTGGATTTTTTCATACAAACAAATTGTTTTCTTTTGTTTGCGAAGATAATAATAAATTATATTAATTTAGATATCCGTTGCACTATTAAAATCTTTAGTCGCAGCGTGGTTTTTATTCCAAATAATCAGTCGTTTGCACAACAGATTTGGTCAAAACAGCTTTAGTGTCAAAAGCATGGCACATTTTTTTGTGTTTTTTGAAATAAAAACGTCCTTTTAGAAGATGTAAATTTTTGTAACTAAAATTCACCATAACGCAAAACTCAAATGTCAAATAAAAGTTCTATTACGTTTACCAAAAGAATAATAAATAGATTTTTAAAGCAAAAAACGAAGAAAAGCATCATCAAGCTTTGGGCTATTTATTTATTCTCCGTTGTCCAGCTTTGTAGCGATTTAAACATCCACATCCTTATCACTATGTGCAAAGTTCTTCTCAGAATAATGTTTTTTAAATTTAGTTTCATATTACTTATAATTATGTAGTTCAAGTTGAAAGCAGCGATGTTTATAGGATTGGTAGCCTTTAAATTGTGAGTATCAAATATTTTTTGAATGATTTTCTTATTCTTACATTATGTATTACAATAAGTGCGTTTTTGGAAATTTTTTTCACATGAACATGTACTTTTTTAAACGTCATGTATTTCTAATTACCATGAGAATTTTGCCACCCTGTAGGTATCTACAAAATAACAAGCATGCATGTGCTACAAAAGCATTTTTTTTCTATTTATCATTCATTATTTTAGGCATAATTCTTTCACCTGTCAGACAAAGCTTGTCGATGTTCAAAAAACATTATTTTTTTTGCCAGTGAAATTGTATTGTCCGAGTATTGTTTTTCTGTTCAAAAAGTTTACCCTATTTCTATTTTTTTCCACCACAGTCATACAATAAATATCATATTTCCTTTCATCATGACTTTTCACATTTTGTTTCACCCCAAGGTTATAATTTAGCCACATTTCTTTCTTCGTATGGGTTTGTTTTGCGGGGGTTGTTTCAAAGAAGTTTGAACATAGAATCGTAAAAGAACCAACTATAGTTTATCAGTATTGTCTTAATTGTCCGCGACTGACTGAGTGTGTCGGCTAAAAGCAGTCCGGTTTGTCAGTTTGCTATTTTTGCAGCGAATTTACATTGTCGAGTGTTAACCATCTGTGTAAAAAAATCTTTTCCCGGCATATGGAAACATTATGGATTATCCATTTTGTGACTGATGTGCACTTCTACACTCATGGCAGCATGATGCCTTCCCTTTTTTTGTGAGCCAGTAGGCTTCTGACCGGCAGCCAAATGACTGCCTTCTGTAGGCTCGAGGCAAAGCAGTCAACATTTTGGCAGAGATTTATGAGTTTGTTTGTTTCTCGTCACGTTATTTCGGCAGTTCATTCATCTCCTTTTTTTTGTCCCACAGAACTTTATTTTTTTGAAAACATTTTTAAACTGGCGTGCGTGTTCTGCTTGATGATAGACTATTCAACCAGAAACCCTGATAGGTTTTAAAATGTATACAAATAGATTACGGTTTGTTGCTAAACTAAAAGTTGTATTTGACAATGACATTTGAATTATTTTTGGTGCAAATATGTATAAAAAAGCTCAAAAGTAAAGACGCATTCAAAGGAGACGAATAAACATGTTTTTTTAGTTAATAAATTTACATTTTTGATTCAATTTTTCAATTGAATCAAAGTTTATCATGTTTATAGCAGTTAGCAACAAAACCGCAACGACTGCTAAGTTTGTGACGGGTTTAAAAACTTAAAATTTGTTTTCCAAAACTATATTTCAGTAAACCGAACCGCACAATAGTATTGCGATTTCCAAAAAAATTTTAGTCATTTGGTTACTTAATTAATTTTAGAAAAAAAAAATAGAAAAAAAAAATTTTAGTCATTTGGTTATTTAAATAATATTGATCTTTGGTTTAACGTTACTTCATTTTACATAATTTTTTACAACCTATTTTGATATTTTATTGTAAAAAATTATGTACTAAAATAAATTCGTTATATAGAATTTTTTACGAATAAAATAAAACATAAAATCTCGTTCTTTTACATTTCAAAAAATAGATACTTGAAATTTAGAAATAGTGTATTAATTTTTCCATACTGTACATAAAAAAAACAGATACAACATATTTTTTTTTCAAGCATTTTTTTCCGTATCTAAATTCAAGCTTTCTCTCGCATGGAAAAGGTGCAAAAAACATGGTACGCTTTCACATGTCAGTGTACAATTTGTACTCCGCTTTTATAGGCTGAAAAGCCACATGTTCTGCAATTCAGGCTTTTTTCTACGAAAATTGCTAGATTCTAAATAAATGTTTAGTTGGTGTGCGTGTGTATTGTGTGTGAAAAAATGAGAAGACTTTTAAATTGTCACTGTCTTTGCGCATGCATACGGGGGGGGGTGTTTGGTGAATAAGTGCATAGTGTTATTCATACAGTCCCTGGTTGTCGTTAAAGAAGAAAGCACTATGACGATTTTTTTAAATTTTCTTACTAAAAAATATATATACTAAAGATGTTATTTTTTGGTCTAAAATTGGCATTTTGTTTGCTCAAAACAATGAATTCACAAATTTGATGTTGCATTTTTCAGATAGTATATAATTATATGTAACTCATGTAAGTTTTAAAATAAAAGATGTTTGCTTTAAAAATAAAGCGCGTCGTCATAAAATTACTAAATGCGGACCCAGACACGCTTTTTGTCTGCCATTGTCCAAAATTAGTATAAACGGTTAATTCTCGTGTTTTTGATCTCTACCGTCTTTAACCACATTGGTCAAATTTTATAACAACTACGTAGTAAACATCTGACGCGTCAGTAAAGTCAATTGGGCCAATTGGACTGAACATTAAGCAATTTAATAGAAGCTAGATGCCAGCGGAGGAGGCGGGATTGGTATAAATTAAACATTTTGACTACTTTAAATATCTAAATGAGACGTTGTGTCTTGCATTTTTAGGTTTTGTATGATTTGTTAAAAATTATTTTTTTGCAAAACTTACTATGTGTTACTATTTTGAGTTAATTTAGATTCAATTCCACATCTTTGAAACGAATCCTAATTTGAGACGTCCCAAATCGTTTGGATCATTTATAGTGTTATTTAATTTTTTATTGTACTCTTTTCTTTGTGGAATCCCTTAATCCCAAATATGTAGTCCGAATGCCCCATTAAAATCTGTTCGAAGATGTTCTATCTTTTGAGTCTCCAAGTATCTAAGTGTCCCCGCCTGTGCATCCATCATCCTGAAAGGCAACTACAGCACGGCATAAATTGGTGATAGAATAACAAGCGCGGGGACTAACACAAGACCGGAATGGGATACCGATGCGTGGCTGGTCGGATGCTGTCTTTTTGATAGACAGCAACAGGAATAAATTCTAATAGTCCTCCCTCTCTAACCTTGTTGAAACTTCTGGTATAATCAAATATTTAGCTGATTTGGTTAGGAATAGTCTATGAACATTTATGAGATGTTTTTGGACAATTTATAATGTTCAATCTAAATTTTACTACACTTGTTTATCGTTTTTAAGACGACTAAGATAGTCAACTAGACCAAACAGATCAAAAGTCAGTTTGTAGCAGACTGAAAGTTACAAATGGCTTGCGCTTTTTCTACCTTAAACATTTTTTCGGTACATGGTGCATCGACCAAGAAGAACTGTAGTTTTTTTGTTCTCGTACTATTTTTTGGTTTGAAATACATAAATGCTTGAAATAGCAACAAAAGTAAGAATGAGAAAAATTATAAGCAAAGTGAGCCAAAAAATACTGAACGCCCAATGTAATATTTTATACTGTTATTTTTTTGCAGTTGGAAAAGATCTGTTAATTTTTGTTTGAAAACAAATCAATTATTAAGCTTTCATACTTTCAAAACGTCAAACAATGGATAACATCCGTGTTTGCCCGAATACTATTAATTTGTGACTCACTCAGAAAAGTAAATGCGCTAATATCCTTCTTGAAATTTTTATAATCTTTATGTCGACGGATTTGATTTTCCATGTATAGACATTATTTTTTCTGCACTTTTTGCATTTCCGGTTTACATATGTATGTATTCGTCGCACCTTTCATTTGTAAATATAAATAGAAATCTGTGAAAAAATTAAACGTCTGCTAAATTATGTTTGTTTTCCACACACCAGATGACATAAATATTATCGCATTTTGGTTTTAAATTTGCAGTTGAAAAATTTTTTATTGACTCGATCAAGTAGTATTAAACATACAAGTGTTGTCGTATAAATTATGTATGAGTCGATTTAAGACTAAAAAAATAATAATGAGCACACACACAAAATTTGGTCTATTTGATTTGGCTTAAATATTCTTACTTTTTTCCCTAGTTACAATATTTTGAAAAATGGATAACATGATGTTTCAGCAGAATGCCGATACGTTTTTTATTCTTTGTGAGGCAAATTAGGTTTTTTTAATGCGCAGAAATCGAGAACAGTCAACATAAAAAATGTTCAAAACAACAGTCAATCTGCCGTGTTTTACATGTATATTGTTCTGCTGGTTTTTTGCCGCTTTCGATTGTTCAACAAAATCTTGACTGCAATTGTTTTAAATAATTTTTTTTTTAATTTTTTTTTTCAAATTTACTTTTTTGAACATTTCACATAAGTGCAGGTGTAATACTTTGAAATTTTGATAAATATCGTGTAGTATCTTTTTTTTTTCACTTTAAAAAGCAATAATATATTTTACATAATTTTTGAATAGCGTCTTTCCTTTCTTCACACCGTGTCATTCTTTTTATTAAAACAACATAAAAAAGGCTACGCGGCAAGGAGCAAAGCGGAAGAATGTATAGAAACAAGGAACTTTATGTAGAAGATAAGCAGGACGAACTTTTCTTTCTGTCCAGCGTCTCCTTGGACGGAAACAAACCAAACCGTACTTTGGCCACTGGGACTGAAGTTTCGGCGCTTCAACAAAGTTTTCTTGTATGTCTTCCGGGCACCTATTCTTTCATATGCCATTGAAAAAAAATTTATGTTATTGTTGCTTCTTTTTGTTCAAAATCACTCAACTTTCCGGACAGCCATAAAATGGTTTTAACAAGCATTGAATTTTAAGAAATAATGAATAAAAATTGGTGTGTCAACGGAAGGGAGTAAAAATTGGTTTGGATGGTAAAAAGTCTGTCAGCGGCGAATTTGTTTCATATAGATACTTTAAACTTTCTAAAACACTGTTTACGTTCTTTTTAAAACGTTTGCTGTCACTCAAGTTGATTAAACCTTTTTGTTTCAGCACGAAACACAAATGCTAAAAATTAGAGTTTATGTTTGTTACGACTTGTATTCAATTTACCTATAACGTCGCATTTTTCTCTGGCAAAGAAAACAATATTTTCCTTTTATCCTAAAATAAAATTATTTGTTTGCGTGCAAAGGTGTGCGCCTGCGTGCAGCTTACGTTCGTCACAGACATGTTTTTTTGCTAACGTTATCGTAACAAACATTTGTAATTTCTATCATAAGTAAAAAATGCGTGATCTGATAAATAACTTTTTCTGGCGGAAATGTTGACATACAGACTGTAAAAAAAATATCAATATAATATGTACAAAAAACTGTAGCATCTGTACAAAAAAAACTAATGTGAGAGTGGATTTTTTCAGGTCAAACACATAGTTTTTTATTGGTATTAATATTGTTTTTAATATGTACATGTTTTTAATATTTCATGCTCTTACCGAATTACCAGTACATTTTGCCAAAAAATAAAAACAAAAAAATATTTTTATACTTTCAATGGTCAGCAGAAAAAACATGAATTTTATCACTTTTGTTATCGTTTATTGTTTATGTTAAAAGGCCAGAGTTCGAAGTATTATTCACCTACAAAACGGGGTACTGTACACGGCTACTCTGACTGAATGAGTGGTACTTGAGCGATTTTGTTGTTCCTTATATGTACAATTTTTCTTTCCTTTAATTTTTGAAGTGATACTTCTGTTCTCCCAGATGTCCCATATTTTTTGAAAACAAAAAAAGCTTACAAGTTTGTTCCTTATTTTGTCTAAATTTTCCGACTGTTTTGTAGTCTCTAATTTTTTTTCTTGTTTGGAAAAAAAGTTTTGTCGCAAGGAAAAGGGATTGGTATTTTGTTGTTAGCCTGCTTCTTCTCCCTTTTTTTTCATTACAGACCACTCACTCACATCAAGGACATCAAGGACTGGTGGTGGAGGGCAACACGGCTGGCTAATTGCCCGTTGGGGAGTTTGGTGAGGATTCTGTCCCTTTGAATAGAATCTACGTGCCCTCACCATCAAAACACCACTCGGCCGCATCCCATTCCGGAAAAAAGCGATGGCATTTTACTAAGTGGTCTCTGTTAGGAGTGCTTTTTTTGCTGAAAATGCAAACAAGTAGATGGCGGGAAAAAACTGGGAATAAAATGTGTTTGTGTTTTTGATTTTTTGTTTTGTTTCTATTTTGACTAAAAACAATAGTATGTTATATCAGTGGCTTTCTAAGCTTTTCGAAATAAACAAAAATGTGTTTTGAACGCAAAATTATGTTGAACAATGAAAACTCTGTTTCCCTCGTTTTTTTTAAAGTTTTTTTGAGACAAAAGATTTGACTTCAATTTTTTTTTCAAATTACATACATAGTTTTAAGCAAACAAGTTTTAATAATTTCAAACTGTTTGGTATGAAAAAATTATGCCAACTGATTTACACCACTTCACTAATGTAAGACCTCCTTTTTTGCATAATTTCATTCTCCTCCCCCTCTTCCTGCCTGTAGGATTATACCGAATGTGGCCAACAGAGACTGCATCACTGTTTTTTTTCTCATGAAGAAAAGAACCCGTAACAATGATGAAGTTCAATCGGACCATTTTTTGATACCCCTTTTTGAATTGTCTCTACTTGTTCTTTTTTTTACAGATATTTCTTAATGAAAAAGTTTTGTATTTTTGATACACGTTTTGGCTTTCATTTTCATTTTCATTTTATTTATTTACCGCCTCGGACATAAAATAAGTTACAAAAATGGAGACGTTTTGGCTTATAATAATTAAGAGACAGTCCACGACAGGATTTCGGAATAAGGGGGAGAGCCCGACAAGGCTTTTTTACAACTTAAAATGTTTTAAGCCAGAATTGTTCCCCACCCCTAAAAACCTCTAAATCGCCGATACACAGATTTTTAAACACATCGGATTCTGTAGTTTTGGCTTCTGGAAGTTTTTGACAAAAATCGATGCCACGAGCTTCGCTATAGTGGAAAAATGCTGAAAATTTTATGAGAGGGGTTTTGAGGGACGGGGAACACGAAGTCGTACTCAGATAATTTTTATCGTTACGGTAATTGCTGATTACCGTATAAAATGTGTGGTTTTTTGGTCACCACTGGCGGGGTTCTCCGAGGGGAGTACATTGTGATAGCACATCTTGTAGCCCGTGTTTCGGCGCTTCGAATGACGTAACACGCGAAAAAAAGGAGTGACCGGAAAGCGGTCATCCATGGGCTTTTATAGCGCGCACTCAAGAAAACGCGCGCGATCAGCTTCTTTTTCTCTTCAAACAAGCTTGCGCGCGCAAAAAAGGAGTCATGTTCAAAAAAAGGCCCTGAAGCCAGTTTTTGTTTTGTACATCCACGGTCACTTTGGTAGGCTTTGGCATGTCCCAGATATAACTTTAAGCCACGTGCACCTTTTATCGGATCATTTTGCACAAAGTTACAACGTTTGAAAGTTTCATGTTTTTTTCAATGCCTGTGGCGATGCCCAATATTGTCAGATAAAAAGCCTGAAAAGCTAGAATCAATCTTTGGGACATGCTAAAGTCTACCAAAGTGACCGCGAGCATAAAAAACAAAAATTGGCTTCAGGGCCTTTTTTTGAACATGACACCGTGAATGCGCGCGCACGCTCTTTTTTTGTCACTTGAAGCGAAATTGTGCGCGTTTTCTTGAGTGCGCGCCATAAAAGCCCATGGATGACCGTTTTCCGGTCACTCCTTTTTTTCGTGTGTTACGTCATTCGAAGCGCCGAAACACAGGCTACAATATATGCTATCACAATGTACTCCCCTCGGAGAACCCCGCCAGTGGTGACCAAAAAACCACACATTTTATACGGTAATCAGCATTTACTGTAACGATAAAAAATATCTGAGTACGACTTCGTGTTCCCTGTCCCTCAAAACCCCTCTCATAAAATTTTCAGCGTTTTTCCTCTATAGCGAAGCTCGTGGCATCGATTTTTGTCAAAACCTTTCAGAAGCCAAAACTACAGAATCCGATGTGTTTAAAAATCTGTGCATCGGTGATTTAGAGGTTTTTAGGGATGGGGAACAATTCTGGCTTAAAACATTTGAAGTTGTAAAAAAGCCTTGTCGGCCGTCCGAAATCCTGTCGTGGACTGCCTCTTAATTGTCATCGCAGAAGGTTGGTCGTTACTCTTTGGACGACAACGGACAACGGACTCTATTCGCAAATTAGTTCGGGAGGAGTGCAAACCAAGTTTTCTGATTTCATGTTTCTTTTTTATGGTTGAAAAAAAATGCGTCTGAGCGATGATGACGTTCATGAGAAGGTATTTAGTAAAAATGTGTAGTGTAATTTTGTATCATACAGCCCCCTGATGTAAACTTGTGCTTCTACACTGAGAAAAAATTTTTATGTCAGTTTTCAAAACTGACACTTTTTGTACAAAAAAACAGCCAAAATTTGGCTGTTTTCAAAACAGCCATTTTCTTGTCAGGAAAAACTGACATATTTCAAAAGCTCAGTTTTTCAAACTGGGTTGTTGAGGGTTTTATGTGGCATTCTGCATATGCAAATGTTTTCTTGTGTTCCCAGCATCGTTTAAAAAGTGGATTTATCATCTTTGGGTGAAAATGATAGGAGATAAGGCATCTAGTTTCAGCCGCGGCGAAAATGAAAAAAAGTCCAGCTTTTTCCAAAATAGCGATGCTGGTAGGGGGTAGGACTGCGAAGCTGAGGGTGTGCGGTTCGAGTCCCGCAATACGAAAAATTTTTTTATGGTGTTTTTCTATTGTATTCGGCATTTCTAGTTTTTTGGCAAGCAAAAATACAAATGTTCGAACAATTTTGATTGCCGAAATCGGCCAAAATTGTCGAATTGAGGGAGGTATGGTAAAAAAATCGTTGTGAGTGAACCAGAAGAGCTAAAAATGTGGGGGACAGCAATTCTGAAGCGCAATAAAATTCTCTAACTAATTTTGAAAAAAAATATACACTATGTCACTTTGAAAGTTTCGAAAAAATTGAAATTTCCGAAAAAAATTAGGTTTTCGAAACTTTTTAGAACCCGAGTCACAAAACTGATAGCACCATTGTATTCTGCGTTCATTTTTACCCCTGAGTCTAATTTTTCAAAAAAATGCATAACAAACGCGCCGTTTGTTGATTTTTTTGCCGAACCTTACTTTGAAAATTTTTGTTGCCTGGAACTCAAAAAAAGTAGGGTTCAGGAGAAATTATACACCGGCGCGTCGGAAAGAGAAAAAATTCTGAAACACCGCCCTAAGACGTAAAAGATGCTGCGGAATCCAATTTTGATATTCGTTTTTTGATCCGGTTTCGAAAATGTTTCGAAATTTTCGAAACAAAATTTTTGTTTCAAAAATTTAATTTTTTCTTGCACTTGCCTAATCATTAGGGTAGGACTAAATATAATCGTTAGAAAGAAAATTTTGTTGCGCGTCGAATGCATTTTGGATTGTGTTTCGATCTTTATTACGTACATAAATATGATTTTTCTAGTACACCATACTCAAATTTGTCACAAATGCCAACTTTGCAAAACGGGAATCGCCTCATTAGAAAGATGATGCTTGATTCTATTTGTACCAAAAAAAGGAAGACAATGGACAATAAACGCTCATTGTTTTGAACTTTTTAAATAAATTAAATTCAACCGACTTTTGTCCAGAGTTCCAAGGCGCACCAGACTGCCGAGGCTTTCGCATGTTGCGCGCGCGAGTCAATGCATTTTGAAGATGTGGATTTCGCACCAAATTACAAAAAAATGTAACTCAGCCCAAAATTCAGTGTTTTTTATGAAATTTTGTTTACAGACAGCTTCAGGGGTGTTCGTTATGCTGACATAATTCTTTTTTTTAATTTGTTCAAAATTGACAAAATCGAAGGGGTATGGTAGAAAAATCGCGGTGCATAAACTAAGTTAGCTATGAAGGCAAACAAAAGCAATTCCGAAGCGAAACTAAATTCTCTAACTGATTTTGAAGAAAAATCTATACCTTATCACCTTAGAAGTTTTGAAAAAAATGAAATTTCTGAGAAAAATTAGGTTTTCGGAACTTTTTAGAACTCAATTTAAAAAACTGAGTACGTCATTCGCTTCAGCGTTCATTTCTGCTCCGGACCCTAACTTTTCGCGTAAATGCATTTCAAACGCGATCCATGCCGATTTTTTTACCGAACCCTACTTTGAAAAATTTTGGTGTCTGCTCATCAAAAAAAGGGAGGTTCAGAAGAAATTTTGCACTGGCGCGCGGAATAAATGTAAAATTCTGAAATAACCGCCCCAGATGTAAAAGATACTGTAGAATGCGATGCCAATTTTAGTTTTTGGATTACGCTTCGAAAAAGTTTTGAAAATTCATTTTTCGGGAAAAATTTTTGGAAGTTTGAGTTTTTCAGGCATTTGAGAAATATGGTGAAGCATGTGCATATTTTTATTGGATAGAGAATTTTGTTGCGCTTCGAATTCAGTTTTTACTGCATGTGTAGCTTTATTTTTTACCAAGTAATGAATTTTCTAGTACACCTCCTTTAATTTTGTCAAAAATGAAAATTCTGAAAAACGCCAATAGCCCAGTTCGAACGACAATACGTGATTCTATTTTGTCGAAACAAAAAATTTACAAATATCTATTCAAAAACCTAAGTTTTCGAATTTAGAAATAAATTTCGTCCAATTAATTTTACAAATAGCGCGTTCTGCGACTTTTCCGTTGTTGAGGAGTCTCAACACGAATGTTGCGTCGCAGCGCTCGGCTTGATCAGCCCAACTTTGTTCTTTTTTTGTCTATGTTCTTTTTTTCTCGTTCGTGTTGTAATTGTTGTTTTTTTAGCGTGAATTTTTTTGGTTTTGTTTCAGACTCTTCCGGCGACACCCTCCAAGCATGTACAACCTACCGGCACCCTTATCCGAGCAAACCTTCCTCCACCGACGTAGGTTTTTGAATTTTTCCAAGTTTTGGGGCGGTTTCACTATTTTTTGTATACCAACCAAGTTTTAATCATTTTTTTCCATTTTATGCGATTGTGCCATGAGAGTTCTGCGATTTGTTAGGTAGGATTGCGCTGCGACAGCTGGGGTGCCAAGATTTGGCTTCACAATTGCAGAAAAAGGAAAAAAATGATTGAAGGGCAGTTGGCATCAAATTTTTTAATAAAAATACCTGGGGTTTTATTTTGTATTCAGTAATTCTTCCAAGCTTTCAGATTGCTTCACATAGCCTTCATACACTCTTGCCTGCATGCAAAATGTAAGTTTTTGGAAAAAAATTGAAAACCGAGCTAATTTTCTTGATTTTTAGGCCCAATCGGCTTCATCAACGGTCAAGGGGCAGCGGTGAAATCGACGTTGACGGCGATGACATGATGAACTCGACGACGGCTACTGCAAGCTCTGGCCTACTTACACGGTGACACTCCAGAACAGAAACAGACGAGCAAACAGCTCCACAAGAACGACAAATTCCGCTGATTTTTTGTGTATGCTTTTTTGTTGATTATTTGTTTGATAATGATAAATTATGATGTAAACTACGGTTTGAATGGCACAATAGGGGGTAATCAATGGCAAAAAGCAGGGCAACGAAAAAGCGCGGGAAAAACCCATTTGTCAGTTTTTGTGGCCAAATGTGTCAGTTTTAACAGCCAGAAATGTGTCAGAGAAAACTGTCGTTTTTGGAAATAGCACAAAAACAGCCAAATTTGGCTGTTTTTCCTGACATGATTTTTTTCAGTGTACAATATTACGAAAATTGTAGGATCTTTGTATTTTACAAAAACTTACGGCTGGCTGCCGGAAATTTTATTCTTTATACACATTCCTTTTTAATCCACGTCAGTGTGCCACAACCTTCCACGTGACATCCTTGATATGAGCGAGAAATTTTACCTTCAAATTAAATCAGAATATCACGTTCTACAATATTTCGTTTCCAGAAACAGTGAAAAAATGACATTTTTTAAACCCGTAGACAATACTACCCTATTGGAAGGTGGCGAGGTGGCTGCTCTGGATAGCTACCTTCCAAACTCTATCATCTACGTAATTCTCTACATCATTGCACTCCCTCCAAATTGCCTGCTTGCCTACATGGGTCTTAGGCCAGGTATCATTACGTCTCGCGTCAAGTATCCCACACTTGGAATGTCGCTAGCTAATTTATTTGGAATCACTGGATTTCTTATTCTGAATGCTGTATATCTATTTTCGGTCAAGCATGATGTGAGTCATATTTTTTGTTTTTGTTAACTTTAAACTCCTGTATTAAATTAAATTTATTGATTCGTAAAAAAAACAGTGACATTTACATTTTTGCTGCTGTTTTTTTTGCAAATGTATGTGCAAGCATTTTACAAACATTTTATTTTATTTTTAGACCTTTATTCGATTTATTTAGAATGCAAATGCTTCTTGCATATCGAAGAAACTTTTTTTGAACTCTGAGGTTTAAGAGTTCTGTTAGTAGCACAGTTTGCGTGACACGAACAAGGATTTAGATTGTTAGGCTTTAATAAAAAATCACGGAAATTGGAATTCTGTATTGCGTGTGGATACAAAAATAGGAATTGAATATTCTAAATGAAAAAAAATAACATTTTAAATTTTTTTTCATTATTGAAAACTTTGAAAGATATATTTATAGCAACGATTTTTTTTATTAAACACATACGTATATTTATTTAAAACTCATACGTTATATTTAAAACTCCAAATTTTAGATAAAACTTTCACTATTCACAGCCTCGTTTCTCCGTACCATTGTTTACAACTCGACATATGTGTGCTATTTTTTGTTTCCAGTATTGGCCATCGATCAGTACCTATACATCTGTCAAAACAAACAATTAAAAATCAAGAGCCTCACTATAATTATAGCTTGTTGCTTTACAATACCAATGGCAGGCGGTTTTTATGATCTTTTTTTACAGGTATAATTTTTTTCTTAAAACATAAAAAAAATTATTGTTTTCCAGGATGTAGTACTATACGACTTCATGTTTGAGTACATTCGAATGTCACCGTATACCACTGTGGTAAGTTTTATAGTTTTATTTTTCCCCGGAGTAATTAATTGATCTCTGGGGAAAATTATATCCGAGGACAGACAATAATTATTTTTTTGCAGTTTTTCTTCTTTGTCATGGCCCCTACATTTTTTATTTTTTCTTTTATATGCAACTTATTTGTCCTATCATCAATAATGCAACGGCAATCCAAGACAAATCGAAAACATGTGGGCAGAACCATGAACCAGAGACAGCTACAGCAGCATAAGGCAATCGTGTACACGTATACTCTCCAGGCATTTCTGCCACTGGTCTTGGCTACGCCTTATTACATTGCCAGTAAGTTGCATAACTTTGATGACAAAAACATATCAGTGATGTATTTTTAATTTTTTTCCAGTTTTTAATTTTTGACCATACATTTGTTATAAAAAAGTATAATTTTTAGATCTTTGTTTTCTCTTCGAAATGGAAATCGACTCGCTTTGGTTTCTGGTCGGAGAAGCCATTATCGGCGCGCATCCCCTTACCAATGCACTAACAACCTTCTTCCTGAGGCCTTATCGGCGGGCGCTCCGTCAAATGATGCCACTCAAGACACCCCTCAAGCGCAATTACAACAGCATCTACGACGATACTGCTACACACGTAGTGCAAGAAAATACGTCGTCTTCCAGCGACCAACCACCACCACCGCCCATCGCTCAGCTGTGATTGTGATTGTTCTTCTATAAGACGAGTACCTTTCAAAAAGTGCCATCCGTACAAACAAACTCAACGTGTTTTTTCGCTTTTATTTATGTATGTATTTTTTTGCATGCTGGTAGCTGTATAATGTTGCCTGAAAAGAACAAAGTATGAAATAAATGCAACGAACTATTGGTTTTTGCGTTGATGTTTTACGGATTTGGTTACATTTGAACTCAGATTGTTAATCCGACCCGAGACTCAGGGTTTTATTCGGTACCCCGAACTTCTCAATTCGGGTACCCAAAATGGAACACAATTTTCATTTAAAAAAATACAAGACCGCAACAAAATTTACATCATCTGAAAACAAAAATCAGATGAGATTACGGATATTCACTCAGCTAAAAAAATATCTGCAAACAATAAAAAAATTACAGTAACAAATAGATTTCAAGCATAAACAATAAATATTGTATACATATGTCCCTGCTGACAAAATTATTTTTTGTCATTTAATTTTGTTTAAAAAATTCGAATCATTTACTCAAATTTTTTTTTCCTTCTGAACATCGAGCAAGCCTGAACGAGCGCACAATGCTCGCATTGAAAATGTTGATTTCTTACTACTTTTTAAGAGGCGGGTCACTGGGCAATACATCGCTCTGCACCTGCACTACACAACAGGAAAAAAACCCTTTCGCGATCAGTGGTGTCTGGACTGTGTTTCAGTCTTTTCGGTATACTTTTATTTTAAAATTTGTTGACTCCGATTGTTCTCACAGTTGCCTGTAACATGGCTCATTCGCCTCCGGAGTTTAAGAGTCGGAGTCGGCGACAACAGAGTGAGGGTAACGCAGTTTTTACGAGAGCACAAAAATTGTTGTCTCAAAGCTTGTATCAAATGTAGCGTGTCGGTCGCATTGTTGCGTCAGGCTGTTCGGTCTTTGCTATGTTTAGTAGAAAAGCGACGAAAGTGATGACTCGACTATTCTTTTTTAAAAAAGAATTTTTTTGAATCCATTCTTTTTTTTGTTTATGGCTTTTTTTGATCATAATGTTATTGTTTTAAATTCATTTAGAATGCTAAAACTTTTTTGTCACATTGTGTTTTTACGGTAACGTTCGTTTTTTTTTGTGAATAATTTTTTCTCTTTTTTGTACAGGCTCTGTTATCTGATTGTTGATTTTTGCAAAAATTAATTGGAAACCTGTTTTGTTTATTAGAAACATTTTAAATTGTTTTTTAAAACAATTTTCTGATAAAAAATACGTTCTGCTGTACGTGAACCATTGTAATAAATTAAACAGATGTAAAAAGTCTATAAATTTATTTTCCTCAAAAAATTTAGTTAGCAAAAATCGTTTTTTTGTATACATTTTTTAACCCTCTGAGATTCCCGAGTTTTTTATTCCTCAGATGAGCTCAACCATGAGCATCGAGCATTACGGCGAGCTCAGTGAGACTACTTTGGTGTAGCTAGTGTCAACTCTAACCTGTGATTAGTGATCACCGATCATTTGGTCCATAGCGCTGTCTTCCTGATTTCTCTTTGCTATCGGTGCTGCTGCTGTCATATGCACCCGTGCTCGACGGCCCCTGCACGCACATACGCAGGTATATTTCATTTCATTTCATTTCATTTATTCTCTAACTTGTACGCACCATATCATACATACAACACTACAATGAACAGTCAGAAGGTGATGAAGATGATGATGGCGTCTCGTACGTAGAGGGGCCCATCCGGAACGGATGTCTTTGCGATACGTGCACCCTGAGTTCGCAGCTCTTACAGGGGACGGGACGTGTTTTTGGTGTGGTGTGTTTTTCGATTGGATGATGACGAATGAGAATGAGTTGTAGAAGACCGCTGCGCCCAAGCGGGATCGAACCTCGACCTTGATTTCCTTGTAGACGCGCCACACACCACTGGGCCACCCGCGCCCACGCAGGTATATATACACTTTTTATTTTTTCTCCTTGCTTTGCTCTTTTTGCTTGTCTAGTTAGTTTATTGCATTTTAGACTGTTTCGCTTTTTTGAGATTTATTATGGTGAATTGCAGTCCTTCCGAGTTTTTTTTGTTTTACATTTTTTAGTTTGACAATTTTCAGTATGGCATCCCCTGTTTTATCCATTGCTCGCCGACAACTCTCGACTTCACCTCGTCATCTTGCCGAGCTGAAAGATGCCGTTATCCTTTCGGCAGCCCGCACCCCGATCGGGTCCTTCAGAAGCAAGCTGGCAGGTGTGAAGGCCGTCGACCTCGGGGCAACCGCACTCAAAGCCGCTCTGTCCAAAGCCAAGATTGATCCCGCTGCCGTCGAGGAGGTATTCTTTGGTCAAGTTGTACAGGCTTCAGTTGGTCAGAATCCAGCAAGACAAGCTGCTCTTGGCGCTGGACTGGATCTCAACGTGACCGCGACAACCGTCAACAAGGTCTGCAGCTCAGGGCTCAAGTCGATTATTCTCGCCGCCCAGCAGATTCAGGTTGGACACCAGAATTTGACTGTTGGAGGTGGATTTGAATCCATGAGTAACGTGCCGTTTTACATTGCTCGCGGCGAGACCCCGTATGGCGGATTTCAGGCTGTGGTATGCTTTTCTTGTTATCAAAAATAACAATAACAAATTTTTATTTACTTTTTTATAACCAAAATTAGTTTATGAAGACAGTGTTTATTGTTTCTTATTATTAAACCACATTTTTTTACATTTAAAAATATCAATAGAGATTTTTTTATTTAATTATAAAATTACAAAATTTTAGGACGGAATTCTTCGCGATGGTCTAACAGACGCCTACAACACAAAGCACATGGGTATTTGCGCTGAAGCCACTGCGAAGAAGCTGAACATTACCCGCAAGGACCAGGACGATTACGCGCTGCAGAGCTACCAGCGATCCGCAGAAGCGTGGAAGAACAAGGTCTTTGCCCAGGAAATTGTTCCTGTCGAGCTCAAGGATCGAAAGGGAAACACGACGCTCTTCGAAGTCGACGAAGAATTCAGCCGTGTCAATTTTGACAAGTTCCGCTCTCTGAGGACTGCTTTTGAAAAAGGTTTGATTAATTTTTGCTTTCAAAAAAATATTATTTTTTCAGACGGCACAATCACCGCCGGCAACGCGTCGTCTCTTAACGACGCTGGTGCTGCCGTCGTCTTGTCATCTGTCGAACAGGCCAAAAAGCTCGGCGTCACTCCCCTCGCTAAGATCGTTGCCTACGGAGACGCCGCAACCAAACCTGCCGACTTTGCCGAAGCCCCGGCACTCCTCTTACCCCTTCTTCTTAAGCGCGCTGGACTCAAGCCATCTGACATCGCCCAGTACGAGCTCAACGAAGCGTTTTCTCTCGTCCCGATTGGCGCCATTCGCAAGCTCGATCTCGATCCCGCTACTGTCAACCCCCACGGCGGTGCAGTGTCTATAGGCCATCCTATCGGCATGTCGGGAGCCCGTCTGGTAGCTCACCTTGCGTACACTCTCAAGTCTGGTCAGTACGGTCTGGCAGCTCTCTGCAACGGCGGCGGGGGAGCTTGCGGCATTATTATTCAAAAATTGTAAGTGCGTTTTTTCAAAGTCAAGTTTTTTTCGAGTTTGTTGCGTGTGAAAATGTAGCTAGATTTGTATTGTATTGCCAAAATAGTAAATTACGGTCAGATAAATCAATGGATCGGTCTAAAGATGATGCGAGCATAGAAGAGGAATGCGCAGCAAGAGGAATGTTGCTGAGAAAGATGGACATTGCGCACGAAACACAATTGCCAAAGTGAAATTAGAAGCTTGCAAATGCTGTTTTTGTAATTGCAATTTATTGCGTTTGCAAACTTGACGAACACGCCCTTTACTCAGGCTGACCGGGTCCATGGGGATACCTAAATGTGCACTGTAGACAGATTTATGTCAATCAAAACACCTGTATAAAACATTACTTGTTTTGAAATTACCACACTTCTAAAATATGTCTACAATTGAAGCTGCTTTGTAATTACATATGTACTAACATTTTCAACTCATGAGTCAGAAGTGCAAAACTGAACCGTATGTTTTTGTAATACATTGATGCAACAGTGGCGACGATGATAGCAACTTTATCAATTACAAGTAAATTTGTTTTTTACTTAAAAATAACTGACTGTACAGTTACAAAAATTTATGGTACTCAGTTTTTGTTGGTGATTCACGTTGGTTATTACAAAATCACAGACAACACCCAAAATAGGTGAGATAAAGCCGATCTAATAGAAAAGAAATGCTTCGACGACCAGTAGCATCATCAGAAGAGTTGTAAACCGTTTAAGATGATTCGACTCGACTTGCTTCTAGTCTTTAGGCTGATAATTGTTGGCACATTGGCGACCAATGATGCCTTTCTTCGAAAGCAACTCAAAAACGGCAACTATACCACGGTGGAAAAAGTCTCATTCATAAAGAATACACCAGCTGGCTTCAGTTTAAAATCAAATTTGATAAGTCTTGAAAAATTTGTATATTCTAATGCAATTTTTTTTTGCAGATAAAATGTTTGAAGACGAAACCACAGAATCTGAGCATATCTCAAGGCTCGCATAGAAATTGCAGAACACAACAAATTGTACACTGAAGGCAAGGTGTCTTGGTCACAGGCAGAAAATCACCTAACTGACCTCCCCTCTCACTTGTTTGCTCGGCTCAACGGCTTTCGTTCTATGGAGCTAGACGTCAACACTTCCTCCTTTACCCCTCTTCTGAACGCCAATTCTCCTGCATCTATCGACTGGCGACAGCGTGGATATGTGACGGGAGTCAATAATCAACTTGGATGCGGCTCCTGCTGGGCGTTTTCCGCCACTGGAGCCATTGAAGGCCAGTATAAGCGTGCTAAAGGCCGCTTAATCAGTCTAAGCGAACAGAATTTAGTTGACTGCAGTCGCGAAAACGGTGGTTGCAATGGTGGAAACCAGGTTTTTGCTTATGAAAAACCGCGGCATTGACAACTCCTACCGCTACGAAGCCAGAAACAACCGCTGCCGTTTTAACGGTAGAAATGTCGGTGCAACAGTCAGCGGCTATTCAATACTTCCATAAGGTGATGAACACGCTCTCGAGATGGTTGTAGAAACACAAGGGCCTGTTGCTGTAAGCATTGACGCCAGCAAGTTTAGAAATTACCACGGTGGCTTTTTTTACGACAGTGGCTGTTCGAGTTCAAACTTAAATCATGGCATGCTTGTTGTTGGCTATGGTCGAGAAAAAGGTCAGGATTACTGGATTGTCAAGAACAGCTGGAGAACAAAGTGGGCTGGAGGATACATTCGCTGGGCTCGCAAACGAGGCAACCTGTGCGGTATTGCAACATACGCCAGCATCCCTAAAGTTTGATTTTGGATTCATGTGCTTTTGTCTGTTGTAACTTGATTTACGTAAATTGTGTAATAATTTTGCAATAAAATATTTAGTCAAAAAAAATTATCAAACATCATATTTTTTAGACATTGTTTTGTTTCCTCATTTCTGGCCTGAAAGATGAACTCCTAGAAAAAGTAACATGACGTCCTTTCTTTGGTCATAATCATTTTTTTGTTTTCACCGAACTAATAGTTTTTCGCTCTTGTTATAATTATTTGTATTACTCGGAAAGAAAAAAGTTATTAGGTAATGAAATTAATACGCAAACATATACTAAATATTAGCTTGTATGTTTTTATTTTTTCATTTATTTATTAATAATGCGTGGCCCAGCATATTTCTTTGGACTTTTTTTATTACATTTTTCATAATTTGTAATCAGGACTAATTTTATTTTGTTTATTTGATTTTTATATAAGGTATTTTTCTCCTAGCATTGGTCTAATGATAACTAACCACTGAGTAATGGTGAAATAAATAAATAAATAGGGTATTTTTATAATTGAATCGCGTTATTTTTGTGTTCACTAAAAATTCTTGTGTTTCAAATCTGCGCATCACTTTTTATTCTGCCTAGTTCAAAAAATGCTTAAAATTCTATATTTAAATGTTTTTTTTGGCACCCGTGGCAATATGGCAACTAACTGAGAATGTAGAGTACCTTCTTTTGTGATGTTTTTCCTATTGTTGTTTGTATGTCTGGTTTCCTTCATGTTGAAATAAACTTACAGATGTTTTTTGATAAATCTGAGTACACCAATGGATTCCTCGCCCCCCGAAACCTATGTAAAATTTTTTTGGGTTCTTTTTAGAAACAATGGAGCTCAGGAGAAATTATTTTATGAAAAACACTTCTGAAGCCGAATCTCCAGAATCCGTGATCCAAAAAATCGAATGTTAGATTCTCCCAAGAGAGGGTTACAACTGGCTCAAAACATTTGAACATGTAAAAATCTGTGTCGCGGCTCCTAAATCCTGTCGTGGACTGCCTGTTAAGAGGTACTCTGTGAGCAGATTTATTTCCGGCGACACAGAGATTTTCAACTGTCAAATGTTTTTTGCCAAAGTTGTTGGGACCCATGGGGAGGTTCAACTTTTCGGTATGTCACATTTTTCTGATGCCGGATTCTGGAGATACGGCTTCTGCATTTTTCGACGTCAAATTTTCAAATTGCTTCAAAAATTCTGATTTTTTGGTTACGGGGGTTTCTTGCCATGAGAAATTGATAGCCGTATTCAGATTTCCCAAAAAACTGCTGACTTTTTTGATATTCTTGATTTTTGGTGTTCGCGGTCACTTTTTTGGCTGCAGCATCCGTATTTTTGCCGATCGGAAGGTAATGATTCCCCCATATTAAAGCCCATTCTTTTCTCTATCACTGGAGCTAACTCAAAAAAATAATAGAGGTTGCCAAAATTGTGAACGGGGACCATTTTTAGCTTCAACTCGATGAAAAAGGAGGAAAAAAGCAGTGCTGTCGGGTACCCGACCCGAAACCCGACCCGAACTTGGACCCGACCCGAAATACCCGGAATTTCGGGTCGGGTACCCGAAAGTTTCGGGTCCGGGTCGGGTTTTCGGGTCGGGTACCCGAAAATTTCGGGTCCGGGTCCGGGTCCGGATCGGGTACCCGAAAATTTCGGGTTCGGGTTACAAAAAACAACAAAAATCCAATGAAAGAGAAGCTCCTCACGCAAGACAAGCTCTTTAGTGCGTCTGGACATTGAGTGGCTCAACTAGATTTGACATACATCGGCCAAGGCATATGTTCCGGAAGCAAAAATTTCGGGTTTTCGGGTCGGGTACCCGAAAGTTTCGGATCCGGATCCGGGTCCGGGTCGGGTACCCGAAAGTTTCGGATCCGGATCCGGGTCCGGGTCGGGTACCCGAAATTTTCGGGTCCGGGTAAGGTCTTCGGGTCGGGTACCCGACATTTTCGGGTACCCGACAGCACTGGAAAAAAGCAAAAATGAAGCTGGCGACGGGCGTGCGCTGCAGCACGACGCGCTCTCGCACGTTGCGCACACGAAAAGCAGTGAACAGGGATGTTTTTGCATGCGTTTTTCCCTCTTTTTCCATCAAGTTGAAGCTAAACACGGCCCCCGTTCACAATTTTGGCAACCTCCATTATTTTTTTGAGTTAGCTCCAGTGATAGAGAAAAGAATGGGCTTTAATATGGGGGAATCATTACCTTCCGATCGGCAAAAATACGGATGCTGCAGCCAAAAAAGTGACCGCGAACACCAAAAATCAAGAATATCAAAAAAGTCAGCAGTTTTTTGGGAAATCTGAATACGGCTATCAATTTCTCATGGCAAGAAACCCCCGTAACCAAAAAATCAGAATTTTTGAAGCAATTTGAAAATTTGACGTCGAAAAATGCAGAAGCCGTATCTCCAGAATCCGGCATCAGAAAAATGTGACATACCGAAAAGTTGAACCTCCCCATGGGTCCCAACAACTTTGGCAAAAAACATTTGACAGTTGAAAATCTCTGTGTCGGACGGTTCACCTTACGAATAAAAAAGCTCACAGAGTACCTCTTAAGACGCACTCTGTGAGCCGATTTAGTACCGACGACTAAATCGAATAATCACCACTTTTTTTCTGAATTTTTTCTCACTGATTCAGAAACGAATGGACTTTAAGATGCAACTAACCTCGCCGTGTTCCTGGTAGAAATACGGAAGCTACAGACAAAAAGTGCCGGTAAAAACCCAGAAAATTGCAAAAATCGATAATTCCAAAAAAATCAGAAGTTTTAAAAAAAATCTGAGTACCGCAATCGATTTCTCGTGCCAAGATACTCCTGTGATCCAAAAAGCAGATTTTTTGAAACGTGTAATCCAAAAAGCAGATTTTTTTGAAACATGTTGTTGAAAATTGACGTCGGAATCCTTCAGAAGCCATAGCTCCATAATCCGGCTTCTGGAATTTTTTTTATATTGTTTTCTGTACCCCCCCCCCCTCGGTAGCCTACAACTTCGGCACAAAATATTTGGGGGTTGTAAAAACACGGGGTCGCGCCTTTCACCTTGTTCCTAAATCGGCTCACAGAGCGCGTCTTAACTGTCTAGTCCGAATGTGTTTTTCTGAAGAACTTTATTTTTTTCACATTCAATCCTTTTTTTTTTAAATTCTAATATCTATGAGCATCTCTCTTAAACAAACTACTTCAGGCTAAGTATGGTATAATTTTCTTTCAAAAGAAGCAAGGCAAGAGAAATCTGTTTTCCTTACTTGTCAACCTTTTTTGCAGGTAACGTTAAAAATGATGTCGGCTACAAGGAGTATTATTATTTTCTATGTGCATACCTGCACTATGAGTGAATGTGTGTATGCCAAAATACATTTTCAAAAATATGTGCATTTTACATTTTTGCATGGATTTGAAGCATTGCTCGTTGCCCTCTCACATGTTTGTTGTCATGGAGGAATGTATTTACATTGTATTTTTGTATTTGAATAAATTTTGATTCGAATTTTTGATTTGCAGTTGTTTGTATATTTTATGTTATTTTTAATATATTACAAAATAATTGTTTATTTTTTTGTATTCAGTTTGATGGCGTGCCATACCATACTTAGCTCGGTTTCTTTTTTTAGCATCAAGATTAAAAAAAAAATTAAAAAAGGATGAGCAAAGTACAAAAATACGAGTTGTATCAATTTTCTGTGTTCCAAGAATTTACACTTCCAGCTGAATGAAATAAACTTGACAAATGTTATGCTTTATTACTACAGCGTGTCTTGCAATACTTCGTTTTCAACGTTTTTTACGTAGTGTTTTTTCTTTACTTATTAGATACTAGACCCAAAAGAACGCTTCTTGGGGGCGCCAGAATGAATGATTTATGAACTGCCAACTAAAAAAAAACGGAAAAAATATCCCCCAACAAAATACCTGCTTTGTCCATAATTTTTTATAAACTGTCTTGCCTCTAAATTGCAAGTAAATGTTCTCTCAAGTTCCCTAACTGTTCCCTAGCTGCCTCAAAATCTGAAAATATTGTCAGTTTATAATTAATTGTCAAATTGAATTCATTTTTTGAAAATGTGCTCAAATTAATTCAGCCTTTTTCTCAAACACAATACCGCTATGTCCGCTTGATTTTTGTCCTGAATCTTCTCGTTGAAGTACAATATTGATATATCTAACCTTCTGCTTAAAACAAAGTACGGATTGTTTGATTCTTGTCTGTTGTAATCGTAAAAAAAACGGTTTTTCGTCGACTAAAAAAAGAAGCTCTTATTAAAAAAACAGCTCGCCGAAAAAATTTTTGATTCTACTTGTTCTTCTTTCGTTGCCATTGAAATTTGCATTGCCCAGATTGCCTAAGGTTGTCCTAAAATTAGCACAATTTTGATCTGTTATTTAGTCAAAAAGAACAGAACATCGAAATATGTTAAAAGAAATAGGAACAAGACGTGTGAGTAATATATCAGCTCATTTTTGTTTATACATCCCTACTGGTATGCAGCTTCAATTTTATGTTCTAACAGTTATATTTATGCAATAACGGTAAAAAAATGTTTCTCTGGTTTTTAAACTTTTGAAAAAATGCTTTCAAACCAAAGCACTCTTTCCAAAATGTTTTCCCCGTTTTGACCTTTTCGTTTTAACAAATCTTGCATTCTTTCTAATGATAACATCTACCGCTTTGTTCATTTTTTTACAGAATCCTAATTTCAGAATTACAGAATTACATGTTTTTAATCATGAGCCACATCAATGTTTTATCTGAAGTGTGTTTTGTTGTCGGAAATACATACTTTCCGAATTATTTATTTCTTTATTTCTTTATTCCTTTATTTCTTTATTTCTTTATTCATTTCTTTATTTATTTCTTTATTTATTTATTTATTTATTTATTTATTTATTTATTTATTTATTTATTTATTTATTTATTTATTTATTTGTTTATTTATTTATTTATTTATTTATTTATTTATTTATTTATTTATTTATTTATTTATTTATTTATTTATTTATTTATTTATTTATTTACTGTCCTTCTCAATAGTTAGCACCACATTACATACAATATCACAATGCAATTCCATGTTCCAAATATATAATTTGTGACGGTATACTTTGTAAATCAACACAACTTCAAAAAATGAAAAAAAGTCAAATTTTGATTTCTTATGTTAATCGTTTTTGAACTCATAGTAAGTGACGTTTCCTAGCTAATGACATTTTTAAATAAAATAATTTTGTTTTAGTAGCTATCCACATCATTTTCTATATCCCTTAAATTATTTTTTTATTGTTTGAACAGATGTGGCATTTTTCTTTGTCTGAAAAGAAAGAATGTTTCAGTGGTTAGAAATTAGTTCCCGAATGAAAAATAAAATAAAACAAGCAAGACTTACAGGTCCGGCTTTTTCGTCTCATTAAGAAAATAAATATAAGAAAAAAACAAAAGTGCTTGGTTTGTTCTTGAATAACATTATGTCGTCCTAAGTATTATCAGGCTATTTTGGAAATTTTTATTGCAATTTTGCTTTAAAAAACTTCAACAAAATTATACGTTAAAAACCCGACACGGGCAAATATTGCGAAGGCGTAATTGTAATTACCCGTTCCTTTTTTACAAAAAAAGGATGTTCTTTTTCTGAACGAGATTCTTATCTTTGGTTCCGGTTTCTTTTTTCTGTTTCTTAATGCATTATTTTGTGTGTGTAGCAAAAATCCAGGAAATGAAACATCGTTATCAATCTAAATTGATTTTCTTTAAAAAAAATTGTTTCCGTGTTATTTCTTTGTGTGTTTTCAACAATTTTTTTTGTTTACTGAAAAAATCAACAAAAAAATCAAAAGTTAGAAACGAGCATGTTTTTTGGGTTGGCACAGACTGCATATTTTGCTCCCCGTAACGTTTTAAAAATTTGGGTGCCTAATTCTACGACAGATTTACGCAATAATTAAGCCCAGCTGTCTGTTTCGTATTGCACGCCATCCACGTTTTCTTCCTCTTTTCCCTCGGGTATTTCCTTTTTAGTCCAGTTCGATGACTGCGAGTTGAGTTATTGTGTTATACAATCCGACACGGCACTCCCACCACTAACACCACTTCTGTGTGCATCATGGTTAAGTGTTTTTTCGGAAAAGATTGGGCTGGTACAACTTTGCCATGACGCTCTTTTTTTCGACTTAATCAGGGCTCCCAAAGGGGAAGAAAAACGGGTGTTCCTCTGGAAATAAAAGAAAAGTTCATGAAACAATGCATTTGTTTTCTCTTGATTACGTAATTGTTTTCAAATTAGCATGCATGTCACATACACGCAAAGGCGTATACAGCCTTGAGGATGAACAAGCTTGTAAGCTAAGTTGTCGTCATTTTTTTCTTAATTTCTTAACTACACATGTGCTTAGTATTTTTTTTACAAAATAAAAGTTTGATCATTGAAAATCGGTTAATCATTAAACCAAAACTCTGGGTTGACTTGCTTGCTTGTTTTGCCCTCTTCATTAACATGCCATGGCTGTTGTTGTTTTCCTTTTCTTATACATACATATGTTTGATTTAATTAACCATTGTTCTATCATGCGCATTGTTGAGTCTCGGTCAATTCACTTGTTTCGTGCTACTGGACTAAATTAATACAAATTTAAATTTAAAATTGATTTTATTTGTCAGAAAAATCGCTATTTTGTAGTAGGTCTGAAATAAGCTTGTAAAGAAAAATTCTGACATGAGTCGACGAAGCATTGTCGAAGCATTGTCAGAGCGATTGCAATGACCGTTCTCAATGTTTGTTTTTTTGTAATGTGCCAAAACTGTTTATTATCTATTTTCCAACGCTTTCTTATAAGATGCTATTGCATCTTAAGACAATTGTTAAAGAATCACAGCGTCTAAAAGGAAAGCGGTTTTACTTAATGACGATTTTTAAATGACAGCTATTATCTTTTGATACCTTAATATCAAAATTTTTAATGCTTATTGGAAACTGACTGTTTTGTACAAAAAAAAATAGTTTTTTTTTCGAATGCAGGCATTTTCGGTTTTCATAAACATTTTTTTTGTGTAAAACAATAATAATTGTTATTTCATTAAAAAAACATTCGCAGCAATACCGTTTATACTGTTAAAAACAAAACTTTTAACGTTATTTGAATTCGTGATGACATCAAAAGTGTTAATGTATCTTCTACCCAAACTTATGCCTGTTGAATACCCGAGCAGTATCAACGAACTTTCTTGTCACGTCTCAGGCATTTGCATTCCGTTTGTTCTTCAAATTGGTGCATTTTCATCAACAAAGAACAATGCCTTCTGTGTCTGTCTAATGACCGATGCGTATTTTTTTGGGTCGTTGTCTATTTGTTTTTTAAAACTTTTGCAGAACTTCATGTGAGCTATGTATTTTTTTTGTAACTACATACTTTTCGGCTAGGGTACCGCATGGCATCGCTAACCTTGTCCAAAGTTCAAAGAATTCAATTTGTAAATTTCATTGTTTTTGGTAACCCGTTAAAATTTTCATTGAGTAACTATTGAAAAGAAACAATTAAATTTTTTGAAGCTATGATACTTTGTCAAGTTTCAAAATAATTGATTTTATCTTAGTTTTTTTTTTCACGGTATCTCACGACACTTTGCAACCTTACACGTTTGTCAATCATGTATGTACCAAGGACGATTTGGGTGACAAAAATTTGTCATGCTATAAAACGTCGTCGCATGCGGCACAAAGCACATATATGTTATGTTTTACGTAGACATTTGTTAGAATCTTTGTTCTGCAGAACAAAAAGTGATGCTTGTCATACGGAATATGAGCGTGGTGATGTGTTATTCAGGGAATATTTCAATGTTAATCACTTGTCGGCTCTTCCTTCGCGGCTTTGTCAGGGTGTTTTTTTTGTCTAGAGAAAAAACTGCTTATTTTTAACCGGAAGAAAATTGTTATTTACGTACGTTTTTCATTGTAAAGTGCTATTTTGAGGTGAAAATAAGAAAAATTTTTTATGCAACTATATATTATGGAAATATTACAAAAAAAAATATTTTTTTCAATATATATTATACTATGCTTTTTTCTTTTTTGACCACAAAAAAATTTAAATTTTTTTGTGTTTTTTTGGGTTTTTTCTGGTTCTTTGTTTTTGTGCAATCTGCATAAAATATGTCAAATTTCTTTTATTTTACCACCAGCATTCACATTGGTGATGAATCTTGTGTTTTGTGGTATTACTTTATGGTCGGGTCGTAATAAATACGTAAATTTGCACCCCTGTTTTATTTAATTACTTGGCACCCAAAATGTACTTTTTCGTAGCTGAATAAAACTTATATTTTGGGTTCCTTATTTTTTCTGGCACTACGAAGTTATTAAAATTTAGAAGTAGTTCCTTTGCGTGTGGGTTCACTTAGAAAGTGCATGTACCAAGAATGTTTTTTTTAGAGTTGTTAGGCAATAAATGTTGATGTAAATACTGAATCCAGAAGTCGGCATGCTGCATGACCTTCTTCTTATGCTGGCTCTTATGCAGAAGACAAACTTTGTGGTATCGAGCATCCATCCACAGATTCCTTCAACAGGCGGCGTCCCGGAGCGACCTCTCCTGGACGAAGGTGTTATCTTGCCAGAAGCTGCGGAATGCGTGTACAACAGCAATCACCGAAAGTCCTTACTGGCAGATATCCTAAATGATTACGATAAAACCGTTGTCCCATCTAATGAATCCGTAGTTGTATCTGTGGAGCTGACAATACAGGATATATCATCAATATCTGAAATCACAAATTCCTTTACTGCGGATTTGTGGTTTAGCCAGGTTTGGCAGGATACGAGGCTCGACTACCACAACGTCAGTTGCAAGACCAACCTCTCATTAGATAGCTCGGTTGCTGACAAATTATGGACACCAAATGTGTGCTTTGTGAACAGCAAGTCTACTCAAGTTCACAAGTCACCAGCTTCTAACGTTTTGTTAATTATATATCCCAACGGTAAATAAACATTAAAGCACAAATTGTTTTTATACTTTTCATTTTGTTTTTAGGTACAACTTGGTTAAACTACCGAGTTCGGGTATCCGGACCATGTTTTTTCCAGCTTTCCAACTTTCCCGTCGATTCACAGGTCAGTAGTTAAAAATATGTATTAATTTTATTCATTCATCAGTCAACCGTTATTTTCTTTTTGCAGAAGTTGTTTATTAAAAATAACTTTTTTCTTACGCAACAAAAAAAAAAAAAAATGCCATGCATATGTATATGTTTTTGCCATTCAATTTTTCTATTGCAGGAATGTACACTGATATTTGAATCGTATTCGTACAATATTGCGGAAGTCCAACTCGTCTGGCAGCCTTGGATGCCCGTAACATTGCCTCCGGCTGAAGACTTTAGATTACCCGATTTTCTTTATTACAATCACTCCTGGGAGCACACAACACAGGAGTATACCGCAGGAATGTGGGATCAATTGAAGGTTACGTTTAAATTTCGGCGACTTTACGGTTACTACGTACTCCAGTTGTATCTTCCGGGTTATCTTTCGGTTTTTATTAGCTGGGTGAGTGGTTTTTGGTTGCAATTTACGTCACAGATTTGTTCAATATTTTCAGATTGCATTCTGGATTCCTTCAGGCGCATTACCGGCTCGCATAACGCTTGGCGTATCATCGCTCATGGCGCTGTTGTTTTCGGTAATTTATAAACTTTTGTTTACAAAATTTAATTGTGGTTTTTATATTCAAACTTTTCTTTATAATTTTTTTTTATTTTTTGCGCAGTAATTTTAATCAACTATTTTTTTATGAAGACAAAATATTTTTTTCAGTTTGGCAACGTGGTGAAAAATCTACCCCGTGTGTCATTCGTCAAAGCCTGCGACTTGTGGTTTTTCATTTGTGTTGCTTTCATCTTTCTTTCTCTAATCGAGCTTGCAGTTGTCGGATTCGTTGAAAAAATGACTGAAGCACGTCGCAGACTGGCAGCTTCAAAGAAAAAACATGCTAGAAGCAAGGTTAGAAATGGAAGCAACGCAATCCCTGAAGGCCTTACCAGTCCACTTTTTGCAATCAACGAAAGTCGAGTGCTCATGAGCAGCACACTTATCGGCCAGAAAAATGGTAGATCAAGCTTTGACGCTTGTCGAAAACAGGTTAACCTTCCAATTGCATCTTTTGCTACGTCACCTATATTCGGAAAATCAAAGACGGTGATTGGAAATGGAAACATTGGAAATGCAAAAAAATACGGATCGGTAGTGGATGCACAAAAGCGAAGGCAAAGCTTTATCCCGGAAGACTCTGTCGAGTGAGTTTTCATTGACTAAGTTTGTTCACTATTTAATTTTTTTAGTATGTCAGTACCAGCCTTCAACATTGAAAACGGATGTTCAAACAGACCACCAACCGACTTATCAAATAAAATTGACGCAGTTGCTGCAAAAATATTTCCGGGATTTTTTGCATTATTTAATGGTAAGTTAATTATTTTGTTTTAAACGTAATAAACTAAAATTTTAAGGAATATACTGGTGGTATTACCTTACACGGGTTTGAAATGCGCGTACTTGTGTGTCGATAATCACGCGACACGTTTTCTCACTACAAACATTGTGGTCTTCTTGAACACCCGCGGTTTACAGACGTTATGATTTTTTTGTTTGTACAAGTGCATTAAATCATTTAATTTCAACCCGTTATTATTATTATTCATTTTTAAGTAATAAGTAAACTTGTTTTCTGTTGGTCAATGAATCGCGGTGGCTTTGAGCATTTGATTGTTGAAAAACAGGGAAATTCAGTCGCATGGGTGACATTAAATCGCCCGGAAAAGAGAAATGCTCTGAATCCTGTGATTTGGATGGAAATTGGGCAAGCTTTTGTTCAGTTGGCTGGTGATCCTGATGTTAGAGCTGTTCTCTTGACTGGTAAGTCTTATTCATTGCTGGTATCAAAAATGTTTTTATAATACGACGTTAAATATATACGTATATATAGATTTCTAACATGTTTTTTGAACAACCTGAACAAAAAAAAACAGAAAAACTGCCTTTATGATTTCTCGCAATACACTTTACTTTATTTTACTTTACACATATTTTATGTAAATTGAGATACACCTTTTTCATCCGAAATGCATTCAAAAAAATGTCGTTTCTGTCAAAATATATTTATTTTTGTGCTCTGTAGTTTGCGACGTTCTGCAAAATTTTTGTTAGCTTTTTTTACAACACTTTTTTTTGGCAGGAAATGGTTCTGCATTTACCTCCGGTATCGATCTCATTGCCGCTCAACAAATTTTGGTGCCATCGGATGGCCTCGACCCGGCACGTCAAAGTCGAGCACTTTTGCCTACGATCAAACGCATGCAAACGGCTTTCCAAGCCATTACGGATTGTCCAAAGCCTGTTATTGCCGCAATTCATGGATACTGCTTTGGCGGTGGTGTTGACCTCATATCTGCCTGTGACATACGGGTAGCAACCACGGATGCACAATTTTCAATTAAGGAAGTTGACATTGGCCTCGCTGCTGATACAGGATCCATCAATCGACTGAATAAGATTTGTGGCAATGATTCATGGATTCGGGAAGTAGCTTTTACAAGCAGAATTTTTGGAGCACAGGAAGCACTGACACAAGGTTGGTAAAAAAAAATTTTATGTAAAGGGGGGGTCACTTATATGTATTTCACTAACCATCTTAAAATTTGCAACCTCCAATGTATCTTGTTTTTAGGCCTTATTTCTACGATTTACGCAACCTACGATTTTATGATAAATGACGTGACCAAACTAGCCATCAACATAGCTTCCAAATCTCCAGTTGCAGTTCAAGGTACGAAAGTAATTCTTAACTATTCAAGAGATCATTCTGTAGAAGATTCTCTGAATTTCACCGCAACTTGGAATATGTCACAACTTTTGACAGATGACATTAAACTTTCCATGATGTCAGCTTACGATATAAACTCCAAACCCGCATTTGCCAAGCTGTGAAAACTGTTGAATCTTGTATTTTAAATGAACTATAGTTAACAGCTTTTTTTCTTTCAAATGGCATTTGTTACATTAATTTTAGGGTTGTTAAAAATTTTATAAATCATTTTAGTTCTTGAGGTATTGTTCTGTCTTTGCACGGCAATCATTATAACGAATTTAACCAACAAGTTAGAGAATATTTTATTTTATTTATTTTATTTATTTTATTTATTTTATTTATTTTATTTATTTTATTTATTTTATTTATTTTATTTATTTTATTTACTTGCCGCCAGGAACATAGACATTAGGGTTCGAACCCCATTTGTGACCCCCGTCGGGGAGTAAAACCCCCGCCCCGACAATAAGCAAAATTTAGCGTTAAACGCGGAAAAACGTTCAAAAACAACACAAATAGGCTAAAAACAGAGCAAATACAAAAAATTTGTTCAAAATATGCCTCGGTTTTCGTTTTAAGATAAAATTGACACCTTTTTTTCTTCTTTTTCATAGGACTCGGGGGCAATTACCCCCGTCCCCGCCGACTTATGCCCCCGTCGGGGGCAGAATTTCCCCGCCCCCGACACCTCTGCCCCCGACTACCCCCGTCCCCGACCCGATACGGGGGGGGGGGGGGGTTCGAACCCTAATAGTGAGTCATGTTCCAATCGCGAGACAGCTTTCTCCACGTTGCGTCTACCTCTGTCGACGGATGTCGTTAGAGAATATACAACATCATCTATACATATATACAGCATACTATTCTAAACAAAAAAACACAAAAATTAGCTTTTTGCATTTCAATTTCATTTATTACTCCATCAATGACTATTTTTTTTATTAAAAAGCTGATAAAATCACATGATAGAGTTTTTGTGTCCTCTGGCAAAGCCTGACAACGTCACAGTTGATTTCCGAGCTTCCGAAAGCCCAGCATACGTCATTTTGTAATAGTTTGAAAATCGAAGTTAGTTGTAAAAAGCAAAGTCGTGAAATATTGTAAAAATTGAAGTTGTAATAATCGAAGTTCAAAGTAGTGTCACTCTCTTTTTTTTACACATCTAAAAATTTTGCACTTTTGTTGTTGTCATACTTTTATTTATGAATGTCCTATTTTATGATGCGAAGATGATTTGTACAAGCCACAACTATCAAAATCTATGTGATATTTCTAATTGTAAAACATTGTCGGCGGTTACGTTAGGTTGGACAAAACTGTCATAACAGGACATGTATTCAATGCCTAACAAACATTAAACTGAAATGTAAACAGTTATGCAAATACGGTCTGATATGCATGTATCATACGCCTACGTGAACATCATTTGTGCCTCCTCACATAACTAACCAGTGAGTAATGGTGAAATAAATAAATAAAAATGAAATTAAAATAACAAAATGAAATGTATGGTAGCAAACGTGGTCACCTCAATGGTTATGTCGTATTGATTATACAGAAATAAAAAAGTGTATAAACATCACTCAGAGCAGGGAGGTATTAGGGCTGTTTTGATTGTACATGCTTTTTGCAGTTGTTAAAGAAAATTTATCAGACATCGATAATTATACAGAGATTGTAATTAAACTTTTTTTAAGTTATTGCAGTGAAAATCTCAACACAAAATTTTATCATTTTAGTGTTGCATATTTTATTCAGAAAAAAAGTATTACACTTTGTCTAAAGAGTGTATTAAAAACAAAGCAATTTTTGTAATAAACAAGTCTTATGTTTAATTGTGTGCAAAATACGATCATTATATTGTCAAAAAATAACATTTAAAAGGCGTTTTTAATGCCATTACCATAAAGCAAGCCTGTGAAAGAAAAACATACAAAAAAACCTATTACAAATACGTTTTTACAAGTACGTATTAGTCAACGCGACGTTTACTAATCAACCACCACCTCAACTTGCATGCATATGTACTTTCCTTTGCCTCTCCACCGTTTTTTCTCTTCCCTTTAGGCCTATGAATTCACCTGTAATAATAATTTTATTTTTATATGAGGCTTATTTATCCGTCTAAACCCCCCTCCCGCTGAGCACGGCTTACGTGGTTAGCGTGTGCATGTACACCCCTCCCCTCTTCTGCCTCGTTCGCTTCAAACAGTTCTTCGTTGTCGACAACAACAATCTGCCCTTTTCTGGTGTTTCTTTTTGTAGTTGTTCAGTACAAAAAAATCAGTTTATTAATTGATAAAAATTGAGTAATATAAAATGCTCTTGATGTTTGTATAAAATTTAACTTGGAGTAATACAATTTTAAATATTCGAAATGTCAATATCCCTAAATGATACACCTGGAAAAATAAATCAACACCAATCGTGTGAGGTTTGTTATTTTTACAACCTTTATTTTAGTTAGAGAACTATCGTCACAGCCTGTATACTATTCCTTTTTTCATGTGATGTTACAGAAAAATCTCATTCCTAAATTGAAGTCTCTGAACAATGACTACAAACTACTGCCGTTCATTATATCCAGAGGAAAAGTTTTACGTCATCAAAAAAGCCAGAAAAACATAATTTTATGTTGTGTGGCAGGAGCTATTTTTTTTATTTTTTACTACCTAGCAACTGACTTATCCTCTCCGCTTTCGGTCGGTTTCATGCATGGCCTAGGCTGGGGCTTTGGAATGTTTTTTGAAGGAAACAAAGATGTCTTCATGCTCCCTCCAACCGTTGGATCGATTGAATGCAAAAGATTCTTTAAAAATGACACCAGATACATAAAAATGTTCAGCGGCAATCATACCATTGGACTGGATGATCGGGAGTTAAAGATACAGACGTCATGCGAAGCTATTCGTAAACGAATGTATTTTCCGGAAAAAGCTAGATCACAGGTGAGTTAGAGAAAAAAATAGGAAGAAAAAAATAATATGCTTACATAAGATTGTTAAAATGTGATTAATTCTTAATGTGTTTTTTAATGTGTACCATATTTTTCTTATCAATGTAGCAACTTGTTTTTGTATTTAGTCCTTTGATTGCCTTTTAAAATATGATCAGATGACTATTCACGTAAAGCTTAAAAATAACACACCGAATTGATAATTTTTTGTCACTAATAATCGAGACAACGTTATGTGAAAAACCATTTTCTGTCGAACAATGACGTTAAAAAATGCACAATTAATAATTGTAATAATTCGACATTTGAAGTCAAAAAATTTTCAGGTAGAGGCCGACTATCCATTGGCTTTCGCCCGAATTGTTTACGCTGATTACCTTTTTCTTGAAATGGAAATTGCAGCAACTTATCAGCCCCAAAACGTGTATTGTCTTATGGTTGACCAAAAAGCAGACAAAGTATTTCAAAGGCGCATTCAGAATTTTGCAAACTGCTTTCCAAATATTTTTGTTACCAAAAAATCATTCACTGTTAACCGAAGTGGGGAAAACATGACTGCTGCTCACTACCAGTGCCTTACGGAACTTATCGATTACGAGTGGAAATATGTTGTTTTACTACAGGTAAAAATTCAAAAAATAGAAACCGCTATTTGATAAATAAATATTTTAGAATCACGATTTTGCTTTAAAAACCAACGCCGAGATGGTGCAGATTTTTAAATGGCTGAATGGATCAAATGACGTCGAAATTGCACCCCCTTTGTTAAACAGAGTAGATACATCGATGAATTGGACGTTTTCTGATATGAAATTGTTTAGAAATGGTTTGTATTTAATTTGCCCGAAAACTCATATGTATAAAAATTTCAAAAATTTTATTTTGTAAATTCGAAAAATTTATCCAAATTCTTAAAAACAAAAAAATTATATTTCATTAAAATTTTTAGAAACTTTAAACACTCCTGATGCCGGTGGTTATTCTCCTTCTCTTGACTTTGCCAAGGGATACGTAGAGTGCTCTCTCTCTCGTGCAATGAGTGACTTTTTAGTCCGTACTCTCGATCTAACGACTCCGATAGCTTGGCTTAGTCACAAAAAGTTTGGCACTGACGAAATTCTCATACCCACGTTACAAGTTTCCGAAGCACTCAACGTTCCGGGTGGCCTTACTCCTGAGTGCCCCAGAAGAGGCCAGAAGACACACCATGTCACGCGACATTCTGTTTGGTATGATCAGACCCGGTGTGGTAGCAAGTATATAAGACACGCCATCTGTGTATTTGGAGTAGGCGATTTGCCTGTGCTTCCTCAACATCCGCACCTCTTTGGTAATAAGTTTATTCCCAACTTTGATTTTGTGGCCACGAGTTGCTGGTATGAGTGGTTGCATGACAGAAGTGTCAATCAACCAAACCCTGAGAAAACGCTTCCAAAGAAGCATTATTTGAACTTAGCAGCAGTACGGTATAACAATGAGAGGTATAAACCCGGGTTTAATGTTTCATCTTTTGAGTGCAATAAAGAGGTGTAGTAAAAGGTTAAAGCATGTTTGGAAAATTATAAACAATTTTGAATGCACAAAATCTTAACAAGATTATATCTTGGTAAATGATTCACAACACTTTCCTACGCTCCGTGATACGATTCATCATGAAATTTGACAACAATAATTACACTACTCATTGTCCTGCTCGCCTCTTCTAAATTTCTTTATTCTGCTATCAAAACAATCCTATGACTACACAACTTTATTCGTAATGCTACAAATACCTGAGTTTGTACAAACATGTTCGAAAATTATTTAAAAAAAAATACAAACATGGTTGGAAATTACGGACAAAAGTGGTGATCTGCAGATTCTATAGATTATAACAAAAAAAAGATAACAATTCGATTTATATAGATATTTACAATAAAGTTATCATCATGAGTGCGCTCTGCGAGTGTGAGACGGAAAACATCAAGCGTCTTCTTTTGAGGAATTGTTGTTGTGTTCGCTATCATGATCATTGACTGGGATCCATTCTCGCGCACGCTCAACGGCACGCTTCCACTGAGTCAACTCGTGATCGCGTTGCGTCTGAGGGATAATGGGATTGTATTGAACGCGTTTACAGATGTTGTTGGATTTGACTGCAAATGAATCAGAACAGATGTGTGAAGAGCCAATGCCTGCTGCAATAGCTGCACCCCAGCCTGAGATTTCAGCCATACGCGAGACAACTACCGGACGACCGAGCGTATCTGCCTGAATTTGGTTGAATAACTTGTTTGCCGTCATACCGCCATCCAGCTGAAAAGTAACGTAATCCTTAGTTTAGTTCTTCTTTTCAATCAAAGTAAAACTTACTCTAAGCATGGGAACCTTTCTCCCAAGATCCGTTTCGATAGCCTCAATCATTTCGGTAGTCTGGAAGGCAACAGCCTTGAGAGCAGCCCTTGCTATGTGAGCTTTGGTTGAACACTGCGTAAGACCGCAGATAGTGCCACGAGCAGTCGAGTCCCAGTGCGGGGTATAGAGACCGGCAAAGCAAGGCACAAAGTAGACGTCATTCGTGTCGGCAACAGTGCCCGCAAGCTTTTCCACATCAGCTGGATGGTTGATAAAGCCTAGGTTATCTCGGAGGAAGCGAACAACATTTCCCCCGATGCTACCGGATCCTTCAAGGGCATAGCAGACAGGTTGATGGTATCCAAATTGGAATGCAACGGTCGTGAGAAGACCATGCTTGCTTTGCAATCGCGTGGTACCCGTATTGCAAAGCATAAAAGTACCAGTACCATACGTCGATTTGGTGTCACCTTGTTTGAAGCATGAATGACCGACGAGAGCCGCTTGCTGATCGCCGAGACATCCAGAGATAGGTACTCCTTTCAGAGGACCTTCCCTCAGGTAGCCATAAATTTCGGCAGATGACTTGATAGGAGGCAAAATTTCTGTGGGAATGTCAAAGAATGAGCACAGCTGAGTTGACCATTTTCGTTTGCTGAGATCGAGGAGAAGAGTGCGGCTTGCGTTTGTCACGTCCGTAACGTGAAGACCAGTCAACTTATAGATAAGCCAAGAATCGACGGTGCCAAAGAGGAGATTGCCAGTCTTGAGGGCGGCCTGAACATCGGGGACGTTGTCGAGCAGCCACTTGATCTTGAGTGCGGAGAAATAAGGATGAATAGGAAGACCTGTTTTGGCTTTGAAGCTGTCTTTGCTCCTGAAATTAAACTATTGCCTGACACAAAGTCATCAGTTTATTTTTTTGCAGAAAAAATAATTGTCTATGCTTAAATGTTTTTAGTCCTTTATCGTCATCAAAACATCCAGTTTACTGTTGTCAACTGTCATTCCGCTCTCAAAGAGCTATCATGATTGATGATAACATTTGGGTTTGTGGTTGCCACCTAAATTGACACGCAAAGCTTTTGTTGATGACTGATACTACCACACAGCATGATTTTTTGTCTCTCGATCATTCGCGCGTACGCGCGCGCGCGTGCCTACTTGAATGATCATTTATTAGCGCAATGCGGTGTACCCTGAGTGTCCTTTAAGCATCGGAAAACCAAGCAGAAATAATACAGAAAACATTCTTGATAACCCGATTTTGCAGCAAACCAAAAAAGTCGATCGCGCTCATTGTCAGCTGATAAGCCTCAAAATGAAAACAAAAACAGACTGCAATTTTTGTGACCCATCTGAATTAAAAAACAACAACATACATATCGGACGTTTTTTCGATGGCTTCTTCGGCAATGGTAGCGGTGCGGGTATCGAGCCAGACAATAGCATTGTAAAGCGGTTTTCCAGTTTCTTTGTCCCAGACAATAGTTGTTTCACGCTGATTAGCAATTCCAATGGCAGCAATTTTTCCTGGAGAAATGTCGGTTGCCTTCAGCTTAGCACACGTCTGGTTTATGCAGGTCATAACGGTTTCGTAGATTTCATTTGGATCCATTTCAACCCATCCAGCTTGGGGAAAGATTTGTCGAACTTCAATTTGATGGGAAGCAACGAGCTCGCCGTTTTCCGGGTTGAAGACAAGGAATCGGCTCGACGACGTGCCTTGATCGATGGCGCCAAGAAGAACCATTTTCGTTTAGTCGTGTTGGAGTGGTGTGTAACCAGAAGTCTTAGTCTAAATTTTTTTTGTCAATTTGTTTTCGAAAAGGATCGCGTGATCGAAACCGTAAGCTTCAAGTTGGGGCACAAAAGATTGTGCTCTTTGAGTTTAGATTAGAGTGTGTAGGCAGCTGATAAACGGTTGTACCCGGATTTTTATTATGTTATCAGCAAAAAGACCATGTGCAGTTTTTATGGCCTGTATGAAAGTTACGTTTACTCTGACAAGAGTGCAACAAAAACCGAGAGCCAAGGTTTTTATTGTAGAAAAGAATTTCTTATAGAACGCAATACCTATTGTCTACCCTGATACTGAATCCAAAACAACTTTGTCCGAAGAGCGGAAAATAAGCTCAAACAGGTATTCGAATTTTGCGTCAGTCAGACGATGACTGAACAATCAAATATCATAACGACTAAAAGGATAGTCATCAAATTATCATCAACAAGTTTTGGTGACGATCAAAAATCCCAAGTCGTCCGATCAGACGTAAACCACAATGTGTCTGCCATCCAACCCATCGTGTACGCAGACTGAACGATAAAGAGTGAATTTTTAAAGAAACTGCTACGAGTAGGCGTTCCTTTGGTCCGATCCTTCGTCTCAGATAACAACATACGCACTAGCACGTTGTTATTGTCATACGTATATACACACATGTACCCAAACAAGATTAAGAGTTATTCAGAAATATATCCAACAGACACCAAAACCCAAAACCCTCCCCCCAAAATTTTGCCACCAATATCGGGGTCGTTATCGTGACATCGTTATCACACCGTAACATCAACCAAACAGTCGAAGCAAAATTTATTGCAACGACAGAGATGAAATTATTAAGAAGCCAAGCACGCGGTGCACGTTTCCGATAGTAATCTTATCGCACATTCTTGTCTTCGTACAAATAATCTCTGTGCACGTTGCTCGTCTGTCATGGTAGCCGATTCCAGTGCTACCAAACCAGACAAAAAAGACGGCAGGCAAAGATATGTCACATTATGCAAATGTATTTATCAAGGAAATTCTGGACTTTATTTGGCCAATAAATGCTGTTTAAAAAATTGGGAAAACTCAAAAGCCATAAATGTTTGATGATATACGTCAGTCAACCTCGCCTCGTATGAATTCCGTATTTTGGTGATAGCATGAATTCCGTATTTGGCAAACCCAAATATAGCAAAAAACATGGTTGTTGATTTTTTTGCACAAATATCTTTAAAGATTACCAAGCGATAAAAAAATTATTTGTCTCATAAAAAATCGACAACGAAAATCATAAATCAGCGAACAAACCTGAAAATAAATTATTCAGGTTCTTAAAAATTAAAAGTGTGACCGTTTTTTAACTTTTTAAAACTTAAAAGTTTAAACTAGTAGATCAAATAATTCATGATTCTTTGTTCCGTTTCTTTTTTTTGCAATAACAAATTTTTTAACCAACTCGTTGTTTTTCTTCACCATCCTACTGGATTGTTGCAAGATGCGTGTGTCCTTGAGACGTGAAAAAACTGTTTTCATTGATAATTATTTTTTTGTCGTCTACGTGGCAAACTTCAAGCAACGAAAGCGCAAAAAGAGATAAGAAAAGAATACTGTAGTTCTTTAACTTATCAGTGCATAAAACCTAAATTACCGATCTCTACTGACTATAAATAATTTTTTTATCTTTGCTGAGTTTTATTAAATTCGTCTGCTGCCTTATAAAACATTGGTCACGTTGTTAACCGATGATTATAAAAAGGCATGCGGAACAATGATCATTTGATCCACACTCTAGTAAATATCTCTCTCCAAACCACAACAGCCATTAACCAACCGCAAACGTGTTGATCATTTGCCTATCGTCAACGTAAATGACACGATAATGAATACTATCTTTGCACCGTTAGTGCTCGCGTATGCGCATGTAAGACAGCAATTGATAATAGTGTCTTCAAAGATGGTTGAAGGATAGAATACTCTCGTCTAACTGACAGTCCGGTAAAAACACGTTTTTGATGTTTTTGATAACTCACTATCACGATTGCAGTGCAAAGTGTACGTGAAATGTACCAACTCGAAACACAGTGCTACATGAGAACAAAGTCGTATGCAGTCATGTCAGTTACCTTGCTCACTTGCTCTCTATTTTCTCCTCCTTCTTTCACGTCAAAAAAATGGTGACAGTTGTCTGCACTGGGAAGGTAGATGTATACTGTCCTTTGGGGGACAAGAGATAGCATCGAACGGGGATAAAATGCTATCAGCAGTGCTATCAAGTCAGAAAATTTTATAAAAATGTATAAAACGCAAAAGAACGTTTAAAAAATACCGTGATAAAAAAATCGATTACTTTTTGCCAATACAATGTTTTATTTGTTGTTTAACAGAATTGTAAAAGCAGTACATATATATCAACTAGTAACTATTTAGTTGTCATCTACTGATCAAGAGCATGCGTTTTTTTGAAGTATTAACAAAAAACAAAAACAACACTTGCTAAATGTAAAGACTTTGTCAACAAAACAGTTGTACGATAAACAAAAAAATTATTTCATTGGAAGACGAGACAGACGTCACACAAAAAGCAAAAAAGATCAGATGATCGACCGTAATTAATTAAATCAGATACTTGATATATCAACATGCAAAAACAAAATAATTTGTTCCCAATAAAATTATTAACTACGAAATCAAAGTCATGAGGCTGATTACAAAAATAAAGTTACCAGCTTAATATTACCGTAACCAAACCATCTGAAAAAATGATAGAAAAATGAAGTGTACATGAAGATTAGAAAGAAACTAAAATTGTGTAAGTCTTTTATACTAATGTGAAAGAGATGTTTTTGTTATTTTCACATTTTGTAATCAGCCAAACAAGTATAATTTTAGCGAATCACTGATTGAATTTTCTGAGTCCTCGTTTGCAAAAAAAAATTGTCAAATTACCAAAAGTTTTAGACAATAAAAAAATATACAGTGAGACAGGTGTAAACAACAATGAACTCTTCAAACTGGAACATACATACGTGCGCGTGCTACACATAAAGCAACAACATATAACCCCAAAGCAACAACATTTGAGCGTCGCGGCGATTTAAACAAATAAAGTTTGTAATCAGTCAAAAGCCATCAGAAGGTACGAGAACAAAAAAAAGACCAGTGACAATGACCTACTCTTTACCCGACCAACAAAAAATGTGATTGCCATGCGTGATATAAGTTCCCTTTTGTTGCATCGCGTAAACAAGAAACATTCAACCAAGTCGAAGAAAGGCAGGGACTGGAAAAATGAGTTTTTAAACGCTTAAATGTTTTTCAATGATCACTACACAGCAGCAAACACGTGAAATAAATAACTTTAAAAAACTTGGATACCACTGATCAATCAAAATTTTGTTTACAAAAAAATGCAAAAACCAACCTTTAAACGCCAGGATCCGGATGATTGGTAGTGACAAAAAGATGAATCAACGACACACGTGACTGCAGTAGCGGTCGAAAAAAAAGCAAAATATTCACTGAATCGGCAATACCATCTGATAGCATATCCAATGTGATGCGGAGGCAGTTTTTATTCAAATTTATCAAAGGTAAAAAATGCCTACGTGTCAATTGCTTGTGAAAGGCACATGCATAATTGTAGGGAATCCTTAGACCAATTCTCGAATTTTTTGGACATGAAATAAAATTGTCAAAGATGACATTCATCTGCTAACACAATGAGTTTTTTTGTTCAAAAACATGATTGTGCAGTGCGCCAAAAAATAAACCTTCTTGGTGATACTTGATTTGCATAGAAAAAATTTTATGCAAGATCCCGTACTTTTTTGATCAAATTTAAATAAAACAATAAAAAATAAAAATAAAAACAATTGATTTTTTGTAGTCAACATTTCCAACAATTTGATGTAATTTTCAACAAATGTGTTTCGTTTGTTCTTATTCGACAAAAAAAAGATGTTCGCGCGAAGCCAACAAAAATTTGGTTCTTTGACACTCTTGTGACAGACGCCAAACTCACTGTCATATACCGTTCTATTGTTCGACATGCAAAACAATATATTTCAGTCAATCAATAAACCGTATAGCTGGTCGTCCCAATTCAACAGCAAAATCAAAAATCAGATATGTTGTAGTGTTCGAGGTCATTTTTATGCAAGTTCGCCCCGGCGTGGTCTGTCTGACCTGATCGATGGTAAAAGTAGTTTGTATCGGCATTTGCAGTTTTTCGACGCTTCTTTTCTTTTTTTGCTCCCCCCAAACTAAGTACATCCGTCGTAATGGGCGCAATTTCTACAGATTTGTGCGCGGTATGACTGTTCGACAATGTTTTCTCGCGATAGCCAATGTAATGCGGAGGCATTTTCTTGAAACGTCTAAAAGTTTGAACCACCTTGTTTTTTTGTTACGTGTACGTGTTACTGTATACAAAATTTAAATTATTCTGATCGTTTGTCAAAATTTATGAAAAATTATAGCGTCAAACAAATTTTTTTTTAAAATTAAACGTTAAAATTAGTGCATGCAAAAGGTAACAACAAAAATAAGATCCATAATTGATGCCAACAAATGATGAAAAAATCAAGCGATATGGTATAGCAAAAATTATGTAAAATATTTTTTGACGTTGTTTTCATTATTGGAATGTCTTCAACTTTGTCTTGCCTAAATGGAATACATAGATTAACTAAGCTTGGAATGATTGGTAATCGCGTCTTAGGAGCGGTGTCACTTCGTTTGTATCTGTGAGTTCGCTGATGGCTTCCATGATGTTTATTGTTTGTGAGTGACCGACAACTAAAAAAAAATAACGTTAAACTTGAGCAGATGTAAATAGCAAAATTTAACTCACATCCGCGATTGAATTCAATTTTGTCAGTTTTGACGAAAAGTGCTCTTGACAACGGCGATCTTTGACCATCTCGAAAAACTGCGTTTGCACAAAACAGGTAAAACCAGTCGTTTTTTAGCTCTGGAAAGACAACTCGTCGGCCATAGACCTGTACCTTTGACCAGTCTGCCAGGCGGGCTGTCGGATTATCAGTGTAGTACACTGTGTAGTTCTTTACCTCATGAGTTCTCTTATACGGTGCTTCCCAGGTGAGTTCTATAGTATTGGCATTAATTTTTGTAGCCAGAATGTGTTGGGGCGAAAGTTGGGGTTCAGTGTATTGGACGAGGTATACCGGCTTGCTTTCGCCGTACTTGGAAACGGCAGTGATTCGGAACTCGTACAAAGAGCAGGATTGGATGCTCATGATTTCGACGGTATTGCTCGTAATGCCACGAAGCTCACGGACTTTGTTGTCATCCTTGGATTTTGTGTACCTATAATACAGAAAGTTAAAGGGTTTTGATTACAATATAAATCATACTTCAGACGATAACGAATGTTATAAGTCACGTCGGATTCACTTGAAAACGCTGCAGCCCAGGCAAGACGAACTGAATAAGCAGACGTACTGATGACTTGGCATTCGCGAGGAGGGTCTGGCGGAAGCCGGGCAAACATAAATTTTCCATCGGGCACTGCAAAGGAATGTAATAAGGAAATTTAAACAGGAAAACACGATTTCCTATTTTTTTATTATTTTTTTTTCTTTCGACAAAGCGTCAAATCTAATTGTCTACTTACGAATGTGTGATGCCCGTTTTTTTTCTCTTTTCTTTGACCTTTTTCTGGCAAGTTCGGAGTAATTTCTGTGCGCAAAAATCATTCCTCGAGCAAGCTGGGCAAGGAGCCCTGCCATAGCGGCGCGACGACGACGGGCTTTGGCCTGTCTCAGGAGATAGAAGGGATTATTGGACTGCAGCTTGCGTCCAAGGTAATGTATTTCCTTGAGGTACATTCGGCCGACGACATCCATGCACATAGTTGTGAGCGTGACTCCGCCCAGAATAACCAACAACACGGTCAGCATGTTTTGAGGCTCTGGTCTGAAGTCGCCGAATCCAACGGTCAAAATTGCAATAAAGGTAAAGTACAATGATTCAAGGTACGTCCAGTCTTCCCACTGAGTAATCAAAGCGGCCGCCAGAAATCCATAGACAATGGCAAACATGAAGACGACAATTGGGGGAAATCGAATGAGTCTGACTCTATCGAGTATTTCCTGTTCGTCTTCAGAATCATTGAACATGCCTCGGGTAAGCTCGTCGACTGCTGTTTCTTGCTTTTGATTTTTTTTGTTTTTAAATTTCATGTAAAGATTCCAGAGTTGATAATGCACGTGAAAGACGGATTCAGAGATGAATTTTGCAATGTTGGCAACTGTGACCAGGGTAAGAGGAATGCCGATGAGACAATACAAAATGAGAAACAGTCTTCCCCAGAACGTTGTTGGACACACAAAACCAAAACCAATCGAAGTTAGCGTGGTGGAAGTAAAAACAAAAGAGTTCAAAAAATCCCAGGCTGGAGAATCATCTTCAAATCCGTGACGAAAAGATCGATGTGCTACAAAGATGCTGTCGACATACTAAAACTTCAGAGTTTTTGTATGTATTTTTTTAAATATAAATCCAAACCTGACTGAATTCATCATGCGTGAGGCCATTGATATCTTTGATTAGATCCTTTATGGCATAGTCGTCACCGAGTAGATGTTTTCTTTCTTGTGCTGCATTCCAGACATTGTTGACATACGTGTCGGAATCGACGAGTATCTGCTTAAGTTGTCGGGCTTTGACTTCACGCCGAGTCTCGTCTTCTAGCCATTGAAAAACCCATGCCCCGGCGACGATGTAGATAATACACGTGACCAGAAGAAGGATATGAGGTGAAAGAACTTTGGATTTTATTCGTTGACCGAAAGCCCTAAAAATGCAAAAAAAATTTTTTAGAAAACGATGGGAGGTTACTCTTCAATTATAAGATTCTGCTTTGCAAGGCCAGATGGTTTTTCCTGACGCTTGATGTAGTCACAAAGAACACATTTTTTAAACTCAGTATTCATCTTTTAAATTTTAAAAAATTTTTAAATCGAAGAACAAACAATAAATATAGCATAAAAATAACCGGTGTGAAAAATGCAAACATAAATAAAATTAAAACAATTTTGAGAAAAGGTCTGCCATATCAAATGTGCTGAACAAAAAAAACTCACAATAACTTAGCTTTGAGTTCTGCCCATAAATTTTCCGCCGTACAGCAAGCCATGGTATGCTCACCTGTGGTCTGACAGACCGTGTACCTGGTGTTTACACTTCCGGTGTCGAATGACTTAAATACCCAACTTCTGTCATAACCAAAGAGCCCTAAGCAGAATATGTACGGAAAGGCTTTCCGGTAGCCAAGTCAGTGAAATTGTTGTTGTCGGCAACAAAGGGAGAGAATTTGTTGGAAGGCGTGAAAAAAAGACGGGCGGGAGAAAGAACGCTGGCTGTAAAAGAAATGGAGGCTGTACACTTTTCCCCGGGGCCTCCTTGGGAAATGACCTGTCATCCATGAAGCTGCCCCGTCGGGGGTGGTGGTGGTGGTGTTTTGCCATGGGCGCGTCTCCAGGGTCTTGTTAAGTGGATGGTTGTGTTGTTGGAAAAATGAAGACGGAGGTCGGCTATTGTGCTTTGTCAGGCTCTTTGATGTAACTTTTTTTTTAAACATGAGATTTTTGTTTTTGGATTTTTTTGGGAAAGCAAAAAAATGCTACAATTGGCAAAAAAAAGAAAGCCGGAAGAACAAATTGATGTTTGGCCAGAATCCGATGCACATTTATGTAAGAAGCAAGCAGGTCATTGGTAACATTCGTATTTTTTTCAACGTTTTAGGTTTTGTAGCAAGAACACATCAGTATTTTTAACGCAGCAGCAGTTTAAACGATTAAACGACTTGAAGGATTATTTACGGTCTTTTTATTTTAAAAATGATTGACATGTTGAGAAATTGTTGAATCCTTTTTTCGGCCTGTATGATTCAAACTTCATTTAAGGGGCTTGGTTATCAGTTTTTTGAAAAAAGGTGGAAGTCATTTTTTTTTGTTTTAGTTTGCAAACTGGAATAATGCAAATAATTTTTTGTGTTTTTGATGTTTTGTAGATTATTTTTAATCTGCACGAATAAAATTAATTGTTTTTGTGCTCAAAAAGAAAAAAAAGTATAAACAGTTAAATATTACTAATTATTAATAAAACTTTACCAGGCGATCTGCTCATGCAAACTATTTTCGATTCGCTGCGTTGTTACCCTGCTTTATTTTTCTTTTCAAAAGGTAGATGAAGCGCTTCATCAAACAATTGTCTCAAAGGGTCATTATGCAAGCATCCGCACTGTCGCGGAGGTCCTCGATATTTAAGGACTTGACCGGTGCCAAATCGCCCCCTACTCACTCTCGGTCAGGACAACGAGCATGCCAAAGAAGGTCATCAAAGAGTGGCGCGCAGCAGACTATCCGTCAAGTGCGGCGCTTTCTCCCGCTCGCACGGAAGAACGAGAAGCGGGGGTAAGACAATTACCCTTTTGAACGCACGCGCATTTAGTTAGCTAAAGATCTTGCCAATTGACAGATGTATGCGAAGGAGAGCATCACCGGGATGAGCGGAACCTATGCGCACTCATTTTCAATTGTTCTTTTGAAAAACTACGTATTACATGGGTTTTAGTAATTAGAAGATGCTTTGAAGACGCAACCATTCTGTCTCTTTTTTCTTAACCGTAAATCGTAAGTTGTATTTTTACATTGCGAATAGGAATTTTAATTTATTTTTTGAAAGTAATAAAATTTAGAAAATTTTCCATTTCGTATTTTTTGTAGAATTGCACGACCTCGTATAAAAGCTCAGATAAAATCCTAACGGCCAGTTTCTTTGACATCCGCCCGATCAGACGTCTCCTGCTGTCCAACACCTTTTCTTCCGAGTCCGATCAAAAAGTTGCATGAACTCACTTTGACATTCCCTCTCTCCATGTTCACACCCAGGCAGCAGGCGGGCCGTATTGTATTCATAATGTTTACCCGCAAACAGAGATGACATGCGTCGCAAACACAGACGTGCATCAAAGTGTTACGTTGTGTAATCGACAGTAAGCAATCGAACATCCGGTAAAGCGGCAGCTTTTTATTCTATGCCTGTTTTGTGTCGTCTTTGGTTGTGCTCTATTGTTTTTTAACGCCTTGCACTTTTCTGGCATATGGAGGAGGAAGCGGGTTAATGGACAGCCACGAAGTAAAGTAGCAAAAAGCATGGAAAGCAATCACAGGTAGAACACAAAAGAAAGGCGCAGTTGTCGCTAACATGACCTTACCGATTGAAAGCTGACTTACCGACACACAGTCACTTAGCCACAGTTCCCGGGGTTAAGTGAGTGATTCACCTATAATTTTAAAAATTCCCGACAAAAAATAAAGAGTAACGTTAACAATTATTGCCCTAAGACTTCATAAATCAAAAGAATAAACACACATCTGTAATTAAATAAAATTGAACAAATTAAAATTTTGATGTACAAGATATACATAAATTTTAGTTGTCGTTTAGATACAGTACTCCTAGACTCAATTTATTTATTTACTTACTCCTTCTTTCAAACTTCAATCACGTGCCGTCATGTGCTCACAATTCAATTACATTCAACGGAAGTCGCTCTCCTGACCGACGCAGCTTCATCAAACTTTTGCTATCGTAGACATCGTGCCCCAGTCAAAGACGATGCTTTGGAAAAGCAATCATGACGAGATTTTCTGTTTTTGCATTTTATTATTTATGAGAAGTCAAAGTTGCGATAATAAAGCTGCACTTGTTGTGGAGGAGTCAATTTTATAGGTAAACAAAAAGTCACATCTTCAAAAGCTATCACGAAAAAGAGCACACTCTGTGTGCGCGTAATCTGAGCCAAAACAAGCACGCTCTGTCGATGGCATTGACTTGGCTTGATCATGGCCCTGCTGACAAACGCAAATGCACGCAACAGCTGCTCCGGCATGACAAGGACCAGATTGCATGTCTCATTGTTTATGAACAATACGATATTATAAAAATGAGCATCAGATCTAATATGCAATTCAAAACAAAATTTTGTTTCCGTAAGCATAATTTTTTTTAAGGTAAAAGAAGTATTAAAATTATTACGTTGACAACAACAAATAAAGTGCGTTTTTTATTTTAAAAATAGGAATAAATCTGTTATCGGTCTTTAAATAGGTCGGCATAGACTTGCTATTGTTCCCTTAGTCGCCTGTGGTATCCCAAGCAAGCAATCTTAAGGGGTAATTGCGCTCCGACGGCCACGACACCGGACGTCCGGCTCGGTAGCCGGGCGTAATTTTGCCGAGCCCTAGACGTCTCTCATTGGCTGGTCCCGCCTTGCTTGCCAACTTCACAGGCGACAGTAGCGGCACAGAGCGGGCCTAAGCTATAACGTCGACTGAGAGAGACAGAGGGGGATGGAGAGCGAGCTCCACCCCAGATTTTGGAAGGCTTTCTTCCTCCACCCTTTCCTTCCTTCTGCCAACGTCGAAATCGGCTTGTCTTGACAGCACTGTCGTCGTTGTCGTAGTACATTTGCCATCGTTGAGATTCGGAAGGAAGGAAGGCAGTTCCGTCCCGCGATTTCCGCGCACCCCGGTTGTATCCTTCCTTTCTCCATTGCCCTTAAACTCTCATGAGCCTTCTTTTTTACCACTTTGTCATCCGATTTGTGTATGGTGCCGTGTGTGTTTCTGAATTATCTGTCTCTCATTCTGCAAAATGGTCAACTATTACATAGTCGCTCAGGTTTCTACAAATTTTGATATCGTGGATCATGGATCACGCAGAATCACTCGATCCCAAGGCACTCAACGATCCACAGCTCTATCACAACCAACTTGCGGCTGCTGCTTTTGATATTTCCCTAAACCTCTCTTCGCTACACGTAAGTTGCATTTTAAGCTGGTAGCTATTATCACTTTGACACAATCAAAAGTAGTAACCAGACAGTTTATGTATTTGTACCTGGTTGTAAATTGGCTTTCTTAAGACTCCCGGAACTTTTGACCGCGATTACCCCTTTTGCCAGCAATTAAAGCTACATGCGTAGTGAATAAATTGTAATAACAATTTTCTGTGGCTTACAAGTATCTGTATAAGCCGTTAGGGATTACTCAAATAGACAACTGGATTAGTTTTATCTTTTTTGTTTTTTTACCGGATGTTTTGACGGATAAAAAATATTTCAACCCTGTCATAACTTTTTTTAAGAACGGCATGCACAACGGTATGGGCTTTTCCAACAGATATTCCTTCTACGATCAAAGCCAGCAACTTAAGACGCCTTCCGGGGCCAGTGACATGTCGTCGCCATCGCCCATGCAGCAACAACAGCAGAGATCGTCCAGCGGCGGTTTAGTCTCTCAATCGCAGACTCCTTCACATCAAAGTGGTTTGTTATGTTCTCCTCATGAAAATACCAAATCTGGAATGCATATGAATAAATTTTTTTGCCTGGAAGCCATAAATTCCACCGTACTTTTCTTTGGCGGGGCCAACTAAATTTATTTTCCCATTTTTCTATTTTTTTTTCTATTTTCGAGCAAAAGGGATACAGCGTATTTCCGAACGTTGACAGAATCGGAAGAGATTTACTTACCGTTGGCGTGTCGTTTTTCTTGCTTCAAAGAAAGCGAGAGGGTTTTCACGATTCTTAACGGCCTAATAAGCAGTCGTCAGTCTTCCAAATCATTTATTGCCGCTTTTCTTGCAGGCATTAATCTTACCACTCAGAACGGAACTACGTCGACTGGTACAGGTACTCCCGGTGGATCCATCAATCCAAACGGTATTAAAGGCGAGGTGAGCGGATTTTCTTTCAGGAAAAAAATTTTTACATATAAATTTTAGTCACCCCAATTTTTGCCCAATAACGGCAACAATTTTGGAACGTGTCCTACACTGCGGTTACCCGCTTCATGTCAAACGGCTTCTACGATGCAACCAGGTAGGAATCATCTTTATTTATTTTTGATTTAACTAATGTTTGTTCTTTGCAATGACATCTGTGTACTTTGACAGGATCAATTTCCCGCATAACAGGTGTTTCAATTCGCAAAATAGGGTGAAGGTAGCAAATGCAGTGGCATTTTCAAGGTTAAATTGGGCAAAATATCTGTGCTAGGGCAGATTAGATATTTAAAAAAAAATATTACGGACGTTACACGAGTTTGAATTCTGCCATAGGCACTGTCGTTTTCCATTTAAAAACACTATTTCAATGCTCATGTTGTCTTTGGGACACAAAAATTAACAATTTAAAACTAATAAAATTTGATCTTAAACAAATCACAAGACACTAAGCTTGTGTTTAGTTACGCAGTGTTTCAAGGAGTGTACGGATGACACTATTTTTGCATGTGCCAAGTTGATTGCATTATGATTTGATTTATGCTCATTGCGCGCTCTGAAAATTGTGGAGGGGGCACAGAGAGGTCATAAGGTCAGAAATGCGTAAGTTGATTATTCAACTAATTTAGGACAGGGTGGAAGTTGTTTTGAGGACAAAAACTTGATTGTATACCCGAAAATCTGATGTAGTGGGGGTTACGCAAAAACAAAACAACAATGAGAAGGGTTATGTTGGTGGCATCATACATAGCGTGTCAAACAGCCATGAATCAACAAGCAGGCTTGCAAGCGGCATTCTGCGATTGCGCCAAAAGCTGCTGCCTGGTTTTGGGTCAAAGAAGCGTTAATGAACTGTCAATGGCTTTGACTAACTGCCTTCGCGGTGCTGGCGAAAAAAGGAAGGGGTGCCTAAACGTCTACTTGGAATATGCAATGAGGTTGTTTGTAGTTGCATCCACCGCGCTGGTACTACAACGAACAATAAAAAATCAAAGCAGCTTTTCCTTCTTGTTAGCCGACAGGAAAGGGAAAGAATGCATGATGGCCAGGGGCGTGGTACAATAACTTGTTAATTAGCCTTCTTTTTTCTGCAAGCCAACTTTTAAGTACAGTAACCAGTTAATTTTTGAACGCATTATTTTTTTAAACCAGACTATGAATTGTCTCAAGAAAACAACAACCAATTCAAATTGCATCCATTATCCGCGGCTGACCTTAGCCACCTGTTTGGCACCTGTAAAGCGCACGAACATGGTCGCGCGTTTAAACCACCTCTGTCCTTACACAAACATGCTCTCAGAACGGTGAACGGCTGTTGCGCCATGCCGTTGTTTCCGATTCAGTTGAAAAAACAATGACCGTGCATAAACGAATGAATTACTGGTACTACGGGACAAATCAGGCAGATTTAGTAAAGAGACAAGTAAATTATGGTGGTGCGGCTACACTTAATGAGATCAGAGCAGTCAACCTTATGAAGCAAAAAAATTACCTTGAAAAAATTTAAAGACAAGGAAAAACCGCAAAATGTATTTACATAGAAATTAGTGAAATTATAGTAGTTCTTTACAAAAAAAATGTTTTCATTAAAAATATTGAATTTTCAAAAATTATAAGTTTTCAAAATTTTTTTAGAAAAAAATTGTTCCTTTTCAGACCCTTACCAGATGCTAGGACCAATGAGCAGCAAACTAGCGAGCTCAGGCAGCGGACAGATTCAACTCTGGCAATTCCTCATGGAACTTCTCTCAGATCCCCGAAATGCGGACGTCATCACATGGGAAGGAACGCAAGGCGAATTCAAGCTAGTTGACCCAGACGATGTTGCTCGTCGCTGGGGCGAGCGAAAGTCAAAGCCCAACATGAACTACGACAAAATGTCGCGTGCTCTACGCTACTATTACGATAAGAACATCATGTGCAAAGTTCACGGCAAGCGATACGCCTACAAGTTTGACTTTCAAGGCATCGCTCAGGCCCTGCAGCCTCAGACGCCGCATCCTGCGTCCGCGGATATCTTCAGTCACTCAGCAAGGCTGCAATCCGAGTTTATGCATCCCTCGTGGCATACAGCTGCTAATTACCGTAATCTAATCAATCCTGCTCACCTGCAGCCAGCTGGATTCTTCAATCCCACTTTCAACCCTGCTTATGGCAACTTTACGACTTCAAACATGACAAACCCGAGAAACTTTGGAATCTATAACTCCCAGAGTTATTCCAAGTGCATCTGATGCGGGAGCGCTCATGAAACATAAAACACTTACAATGAGCCACCTTTTATAATACTCCTAGGTGTACACTGTAATTCACGCTTTCGGATTTTTTTGATACCTGATCTCGTTATTTATTCTATTGTGTTTTTTGTAATGCATTTAAAATTCGAAAGAAAGTGTAATTTTTTTACGTCAATTGGTCTTCCTGCTGATCACACGACGTTTTACCTTATGCTTTATGCTTCAAATGTCATAAATTAAATTACAGAATTTCCAGAAAATTTTTTCTAGCGGCGTTGCTTGAGGTGCGTAAACAAGGCAATTTGTTAACACAGAAAATAGTCAAACTTAAGTAACGATCTGTTGTTAGCGGGTCTTATGAAAGAGGTGTAAGGCTCAAGCTTGAGGGAAGACTGAGTACTGGTGGAAGAGAAGTACCAGGAGGCAGTGTAATTCCGTGATAGGGATTAAAAGCCAGTCTGCGACAGGATTTAATTCCGACTGAACAACGGTTTTGCGGCAACCAATGTTTTGTGTCCAAGTTGTGAGGTACCATGAAGCCGGGGGTGGCCCCCCGACCCCCGCCCCCGACCATTTGTGACCCCCGTCGGGGAGTAAAACCCCCGCCCCCGACAGATTCTGCCCCCGACAATGAGCAAAATTTAGCGTTGAACGCGGAAAAACGTTCAAAAACAACACAAATAGGCAAAAAACAGAGCAAAATACGAAAAACTTGTTCAAAATATGCCTCGGTTTTCGTTTTAAGATAAAATTGACAACTTTTTTTCTTCTTTTTCCTAAGACTCGGGGGCAATTACCCCCGTCCCCGCCGACTTCTGCCCCCGTCGGGGGCAGAATTCCCCCGCCCCCGACACCTCTGCCCCCGACTACCCCCGTCCCCGACCCGATACGGGGGGGGGGGTTCGAACCCTAATCCGGGATACCAGATTTTTCTGGTGCCGGATTTTGAATCAGTGGCTTCTAAAAGTCCCCCCCCCCCCGATATTTCAACTTGCTTTTTTGATGAGGCAAAAATCTGATATTTAGCATATGTGGTTTCTTGGCACAAGAAATCGATTGGCTTTTTTTCAGATTTTTTTAAAAAACATCTGGTTTTTTGGTAATTATTGATTTTTGGATTTTAACGTTACTTTATAGCCTCTAGTAATTATAAAAAAAAGTTCCGTTTTAGCCACTTTTTGTTTTGAATGCTTACGGTCATTTTGTTTGGTTTGGGTATGTCACAAAGGTTGTTTTTGGCCACTTTTCTCTTTGATCGGTTAATTTTGCGCAGTGCTACAGGCGACAAAAGAAACATGAACTTTCAAATGCCGTAACTGATCGGAAACTTATGCAATAAAGATCACAAGTAGCTTAAAACAATCTTCGAGACATGCCCAAACCAAAACAAAATGACCGCAAGCATTCAAGACAAAAACTGGCATCAGGGCAATTTTTCAAAGTCGACTCCTGTTACGTATGCTTGCATCACTTTTTTGACCAGTGAGACGAAAAAGAGGCTATGTGCGCGCTTTTTACTCGAGTGTGCGACGAGGGTAATTTTAAAAATTGTTTTTACTAAGCATGAATATGCCTATAATAATCATTGATTGTGCTCATCCAGGGTGGCGAAGAGGGAATTCCCGTGGGAGTCCCATGGGAAATATCCCGGGAATTATCTCGGGATTCCCATCTATCACGGGATAATTCCCCACGAAATTTTGAAAATGCGCGATTTCGCCTAAAATAACACCGTTATTTTACGCAGGCGCGTGTTTTTTCTTTCCGATAAGGGAAATTATTTTATTTTCATTGTTAATTTTATTACATTAATAAAATACATAAGTGTGTTTTTGGATATCTTTTTTGTATGAACATGTACTTTTTTAATCGTACCAAAAAATACCCCTGGGGACTCCCATGGGAATCCCATGGGATAATTCCCCTATTTCTAATTCCCATGGGAGTTTCGCCACTCTGTGCTCATCATTAGTTACAGTCCGCCAGATTCCTAAAATGACGAGCAGAAATAAAAATGTGTTGATAGATGATCATTTCTGCACTCATTCCTGATCTAACAATGAAGAAATAAAAACATCGTTAACGCAAATTTGAAAACTCTGGAAAAATACTTTCGAACCAAATGCTAATTTGAATTTCACAGTTTTAAATCAATGTTTGCTGCCGTTCACTATCTTTGATTGCCTCATTCGGTTGTTGTGGACTTGTCTGTGTTTGTCGTTTTGTCGAAGACACTCGCACGAAAGTCATGCAATTCAATCCGGCTCTGTCACGACGCGACGTCGCAGGTCGGGATGGTTATGAGCGTAATGGCGGAAGGGTAAATGGTACCTACTCCCACGGTGCCAGTGGCGAGAGATCTCGTCGTCGACGGCACAGAATTGTCATCGAGCCCTTCAATTATACGCCGAACTTTTGTACGACGTTTTCCATCATTGTTCAGGCCATCATTATCTTGTTTGTTGTTTCTGGTCGCTTTGCGTACCAGATGCCTAATACTGATATTGGGGATTACATCCTTTACTTTGGAGTAGTCCAGGTAGAGCTCTTCCTCGCTATCGTTATGGCTAATATTTTCTCAAACCAATGCATTTCTATTCTTATTGCTTTTAACTTTTTCGGCACGGCTCTGCTGGAATTCACGGCGACTTCGTATGTTGTCTACTACGATATTTTTGAAAACTGTCAGTTCCAGTAAGTTTTTGATCTGTAATGATTAGAAAAACAAAATATTTATACTTTACTTTAGGGAGGGGTGCACGATGTTCCACGCACCACAAATCTTCCGCATTGGAGCCATCTGTTTTGTGATGTTTGTTCAGTACATTCACGTCTTCGTTACGCTCACCCTGCTTCACGAAGGCTGTGCCAGCATCCCAGAAGCCGAACGACAGTATCAAACTTACGTTCGCGTGCAGACGCTTCGTGCCCTGAAGCGTTCTCGCGGTCAATCTCGCTCACGCCAATCTCGTCGTCACTCGCGTTCTCGTTCGCAATCTCGTTCTCGTTCACGTTCGCAATCTCGTTCGCGTTCGCAATCTAGTTCGCATTCGCAATCTGGTTCGCGTTCGCAGTCTGAGAAACGCCGTCCTCGTTCACGGGCCCCAGTACCGCGTGCAGTCCAGCCAGCTGTCACCGAGCAACAACCCGCTTCCCTTCCTCCTGCCCTACCGTATAATATGTTCCCGTACGGTCAATGTCCTCTGGGCTACGGCGCGCCGCAGTTCTACGGTCCTCCGCCACAGTTTTATCCTCCTCCTCAGTGCCCCATGTTCGCTCCCTTCCAGGCTGCAGACTACGACCCGAACCGCGACATCATTGTGAACATGCCAGATCGTAACAGCGTCAGCGGATCACAGCGCATCGTCGTTCGCGTACGTAAAACAATCAGTGATCAAAAGACATACTTGATTTTTTTTAGATACCACAACAAATTGCGCCCCAAAATCAGCAGCAACAAAATCAGCAGGCCGAATCAAACACCTCTCAGGCCTACATCGTCACCACCCCCTGAATCTTCTATCACATCCTATCTTTTCTTCCTTCTCCTAGATAAATCATTTAATTAATGTAACAGTAAATAAAAAGACAAGATTCACACAAAGTATTCAATTGTTAAAGAAAACCGTCTCACATTGTAAAAAAACAAACTTCAAAGATGGTTGCCGAGTCATTGTGGCGCAGCGCGGCCAATGATGCCACAGGCAGCACGCGCACCGGCATTGCCAGTCTTCAGGGATTCGTCTTTAGCGTCACCGACGCCTTTTCCGAGATCATCGACGCCCTGGTGAACGACAAGTGAGCGGCCGATCACGGAGTTGGGGCCGAGAAGTTGGACCTGAGAGTCCACGATTTCGAAGGTCGCGACGCCGTTCGCATTGGCTTCGACGTTACCGAGGTCACCGACATGACGGTTTTCGTCCTAGAAATCATAAAAAAAACATTCAAACCTTCAAGACATAGGAACTTGTCACACAACGCCAAAAGCTACGCCCCGAAAATAAAAAAAAACTCACACCAGGTCCGCCATGGGTCTTGCCAAAGGGATTGAAGTGAGGACCAGCAGAGATGCATCCATTTGTAGAGTCGCCGTACTGATGGACGTGGAATCCGTGAAGACCGGGTCCAAGACCGGTGATTTCGCCCTTGATCGTCGTCGGGGCGCCTTCCTTCTCCTGCGTCAACCAAACAGTTCCCTGCGTGGTGGTGCCACGAAGAACAGCAACGGCACGTTCCGGCATGATTTTAGCTTCAGCCTGCAAGAAAAATGTGTTTCAAAAAAACACCATGGAAAAATTTGTTGACAAAAAAACAGAGAAAACCACGACAACAGGCAAACAGGGTGAAAGTGAAAGTGAACGAGTGAAAGCGAAAGTGGAAAGGACCGAGATGTTTGTTGTTGTTGCAGCACTCGGAGGCACACGGATGAACTGATGCACTACACAGGCCTGACAAAATGCAGGGATGCACACCAAAACCGCAGGGATGGAGTCACCCCAACCATCCCTGCGCTTTTGTCGAACATCCCCGCGCTTTTGTCCAGCATCCCCGCGCTTTGGTCGAGCATCCCTGCATTTCCCCATGCTGCACGCCTGCTGAAATGCGGGGATGCACACCGAAACCGCGGGGATGCACACCGAAACCGCGGGGATGCATGCACTGATTATTGTTTTGCCCCCCCCATCCCCTTATTATCGACTGATTTTTAGCTCAATTTATTTATAATACAAGAATCCATTAATTTTTTTACAATACAAAATTATTATTCAGAACCACAAAAAAAAATTGCTCTTGATGTCGAGATGTTGCAGAGGCCGCTGATAACTTTCTTATCTCTCCAGAAGGCCTAACCGCAGGGCTTCTGTCCCGTTTTCGTGCCGGACTGTTAGCTTCTTCTGTTGGCTGGAGTTGATTAGGCGAAGCTGCTGGGCACCCAAAGTTGTTGGGGAGAACGACGTCGGTGTCAGGCATTCAGTTCGGCATTCAAATAAGATGTGAAAACGGCAATGATCTAAAAGTAGATTCAAGTAAATCATGATTTTTGGAAATCCGGATAACTCACGTGGTTGAATGCGTGCTCTTCGTGGCCGAACACGTTGATTTACACGGTCTTTTTCTTTGAAGTCGGTTTACCTAAAATCAGTAAAGTTAGTTCATTTTTCGAATTTTTCTTCAAACGTACAGTAAATTTGAAGATAAGCGGGGATTACCATCATCTGAAACTTTGAGTAAAAACAATAACGAAGCCCGAAAGTTTTTATGCCCCTGAATTTCATGCCAACTGCCTTTCAACCAATTTTTTTCCATTTTCTGCGATTGTGAAGCCATTCTTGGCACCCCATCTGTCGCAGCGCCATCCTACCTAATAAATCGCAAGAACTCATCATACAATCGCAAAGAAAGGTAAAAAACCGGGTAAAACTTGGTTGGTTTTCAAAAAAGTCGTCATCATGCCCCAAAACTTTGAAAAGTTGAAAAAAAAACTTACGTCGACAGCAACAGCAAAGGGATCATCGCTTGGGGTGAGTTGCCGATCGGGTGTAGTCACGTGGAAGCTGTTACCGGAAAATCCTAAAACAAAAACAATAGAATTCACGCCAAAAAACAACGATTACAACACATTCGTAAAAAAAATAACAGACAGAAAAATGAAAAAATGACAAAGTTCTTGGACTGGCCAAAACGAGCGAGCTCGTTCGAAACATTCGCGTTGAGACTCCTCAAAACAAGAAAAGTCGCAAAACTGCGGCCGTGTAAAAATTTATGAACGAAATTTATTTCAAAATTCGAAAACATTAGTTTCTGACAAGGTATCTTTGTGTTTTATAGTTTGACAAATAAGATTCGAACATTGCCTTTCGAGCAGTGCTACTCATGTTTGAAAAAATTTTCATTTTTGACAAAATTGAAGGAGGTGTACTAGAAAAATCATATCTCGTACGAAATTATACTTAGAAACCCAATTAAAAGTGATTCTGAAGCACAACTAAATTTTCTATCCATTAAAAATAGTCTCATTTTCCACAATTCTTTCCAAGTTTCTAAAAAATCTAAATTTCTAAGAAAAACCTAATTTTCGGAACTTTTTAGAACTTCGATAAAAAAACAAATATTAGAATCGAATTCTACAGTATCTTTTACGTTCGGGACACGTGTTTCAGAATTTTATTATTTTCCTGCGCGCCGGTGCATAAGTTCTTCTGAACCCCACTTTTTTTGGTTTTCAGACACCAAACTTTTACAAAGTAGGGTTCAGGGAAAAATTCAGCGCGGAGCGCATTGAAATTGCATTTTCACGAAAAAATAGGACCCGGCGTGAAAATAAACGCAGAATCCAATGACGTACTCAGTTTTTTGATCAAAGTTCTAAAAAGTTCCGAAAACCTAATTTTTCTTCGAAATTTTTTTTGGAAACCTTTTTTTGGGCATTTCTAAGTTGACATGGTATACTTTTTTGTCAAAAATAAGTTAGACAATTTTGTTGGGCTTCAGAATTGCTTTCAATTTTGTTTCCAGCTCGTTTGGTTCGCACGCAGTGATTTTTCTACCACACCTCCTTCAATTTTGATAAATTTGAAAAAATAAAAAAAAATAAAATATGTCATTTGAAGGTACACATTTACTTGATATGTACCAAAATTTTTGAAAGCAAAAGTCAATTATAAATCGAGTTGCGATTTTTTATTTAAAATGGCGTCGAATTTAGAAATGTTTTTGAACTTGGCAAGCATTCGTGCGCATCCCCGCGCTTTTCGTTCGCATCCCTGCAAAAAGCGTAATGCAGGGATGCAACGAGAAAGCGCGGGGATGCATCTCAGCCTCAAACACCCAAAAAAAGCATCCCCGCGGTTTTGGTGTGCATCCCCGCGGAATTTTTGCATCCCCGCGGTTTTGGTGTGCATCCCTGCATTTTGTCGGGCCTGTGATAATGTGCGTTGCTGCAGGGTCACGCCGGGGGTGGGCAAGTTGGAGTGAATTTTGACACAGACTCTCAGCGACCGGCCAGGGGGAGGGGAGCGCATGGAAAACGGACGGACACTCATGCGCCCGACTTGCGACCGACGCACGCATAAAATAAGCACAGGGTCCCCCCTGTGGAATTCTACACAAAAACCGATTCAAAAATACATAATAGATTAAAAAAATTCATTTTTTACCAAATTGTGCAAAAAAAACATAATTCATTTTTTAGTATTTTTTTAAGATAATTATCAAACATTCACTTATTTTTTGCTCTAATGTTATAGCAAAACGAGATTGAAAAAGTGACTACATATTTTTTATAAAAATAATGACAGAAAAAAAACTTTGAATGTTCCTTTTTTTTTTCTGCCAAAAAAAATAATGACAAAAAAAAAACTTTGAAAATAATGACAGAAAAAACTTTGAAAGATTTGAATGTTCCTTCGCTGTTTTTTGTAATTAACAATGGAATTGTTTATCCAATTTTTTTTATTTCTGCTTTAGTCACGTTTCAAAAATTGTTGCCACAACTTTAAAATGGATCACACATATTTTTGCCTTGATGGAAGAAGATCTACAGGGTCCCCCCTGTGGATCATTCTATAATTTTTTGTGTCCAATATCGCCCCATAACATTGCGATACGCACACCCGCTTGTGCGCGCGCACGCACCCCCCTGTCTCCCCTCCCTTAGCCGGCCGCTGAGAGTCTGTGTCAAAATTCACTCCAACTTGCACCGTCCTCCGCCACGCGTGTACACACGCTTATGTGTCGTCGTTGTGTCCGAGGGATAGGAGAAAGGACAAAAATGATCTCACACATGATAATCATACAATAGAATGCACAAAGTAGAAACAACAAGGTGAGGACGGGTCACGCCACGCGTGTACACACGCTTATGTGTCGTCGTTGTGTCCGAGGGATAGGAGAAAGGACAAAAATGATCTCACACATGATAATCATACAATAGAATGCACAAAGTAGAAACAACAAGGTGAGGACGGGTCACGCCACGCGTGTACACACGCTTATGTGTCGTCGTTGTGTCCGAGGGATAGGAGAAAGGACAAAAATGATCTCACACATGATAATCATACAATAGAATGCACAAAGTAGAAACAACAAGGTCACCACAAGACTTGTCACTATTGCTCTGCCCAAAAATGGAACGAACAACTAGATAAAAAATTATTCAACGCTCCAGAAGCATGCAATGAGGGTTGTGTGTGCAGCAAACAAACAAGCAGAATAAATTATCCGGATATCCTGGCAAAGATAAGAGACCAACCAACCTGTAGGCCTAAAAGTGAGCGAAAAGTTGAGGCAAACGCATCCAGCATATTGGGAAGAATTTGATAAGCAGCACACACGAGAGACGCGAAATAAAACAAAATGACAAACTTTCAGGACAATAATATTGTTCTCTTGAGTTGTTGCACTAAGGAGACAATCTCCCGACACGAAAGCGCGTGCGCACTTTTTCTTGTTTTTTCGAAAGTGATGTCTCTTTGTCGGCATTTCTAGCATATTCATATATTTTTCTTAGTTTTGCCATTCTCCATTCTTATCAAGCTCAGTCAGACGATTCTATACCATTTTCAACTCAGGTTATAACTTGTCGGAGAAATCTGCTACATTGCGATGAAAATGCCTATTTTTTACCATTATTTTGGATCCGCTTTCAAAATTCTGAACAGGAATTCACGTTTTCTCAATTTAGCGACCTGCCCCCTACCCATAACTCGGATTTCGGCCCATAGCGGAGTTTCTAGCGCCCCCAGCATTTATGAAGAGGACGATTTTATTACGTCGCCTCTGACGTCTGTTGTCGAAATGATCCGAGTACAGCGATATCGCTCCGAATGCATCTCAACCTACTAATTATCACTGAAAAAGTATTTGGCAAAGTGTGACAAACAATACCAGTTTACATGAACGGTATACAAATTTCTACAAATAATATAAATGATTATTGTAATTTTTGTCCGAATACGTGCAAACTGAAAGCACTGAACTGCTTATTTTTTTGTATATTACACCCTGGCTGTTTTTTGAAAACAGGCTGCCTAAATGGAAAACTTAGACATTTGTTGTGATCTGCCAATGATCCAAAAGGTTTAGTGACACTACTCCGAAAACTTCCTTTCCGATTTTTTCCTCTCCGATTCTTTCCCAAGTTTTCAAACTCCGATTTTTTCACATTTTTGCATTTACTCCGATTTTTTCCCACAATTCCGATTTTTTCACACTTCAATAAAAATACGATTTAGGGGGTTTTCGTGCGCGCTGAAGCTAACAGTGGCGTTGCCTAAGGGTACTGATCACTGTATCACGAGATATTATCACTCTTGACTGATAAAATTTTTTTTTCAATTTTTGTCAACTGCTTGATTTAATTAATAATCCAAAAAGTGCAATTTTTGAGAATTTATTGATGCCAATTTTCAAGAACCACAACAACTGGGATATTAAAAACACCAATTAATACAAAATATCGGTTTAAGGGATGTGATAAAATGCAAATTAAAAAGAAACAACTGGTTTCCAGTGAGCATTGTATTTGATTAGGGGGGTTTCAGGGGGCAAGGAATACGATGGCGTACTCAAATGTTTAAAAAAACAACTGCAAGTATTTTTTATTGAATTTCGGGGTCACAAAATCGGCTGCCATATCTTCATTTTGCAAAATGGACCATATAAACCATACCCTATCTGAAAGCCCGTTTTTTTCTGCGTCGAATAAGCTCTTCAGAAAAAAAACGTAGATTTCCCCCCGCCTTCTAGATCTCGATTTGTAGTCAAAACGACAAAAAACGATCTTTTTTTTGCTTGTGCACGTGCGTGCGCGCGCGCGTGCGCACTCGCTGCGAGACTAGTTTAGGGGGTTTTTTGGTCGTTTTGACTACATATCGAGATCTAGAAGGCGGGGGGAAATCTACGTTTTTTTCCTAAAGAGCTTATTCGATGCAGAAAAAAACGGGCTTTCAGATATGGTATGGTTTATATGGTCCATTTTGCAAAATAAAGATATGGCAGCCGATTTTGTGACCCCGAAATTCAATAAAAAATACTTGCAGTTGTTTTTTGAAAAATCTGAGTACGCCATCGTATTCCCTGTCCTCCGAAACCCCCCTAATCAAATTTTTAGACAGTTTCGACTAAAACAACAAACGCTTCATCGGATTTTATGAAAAACACATCTGAAGCCAAATCTCCAGAATCCGATTTTTTAAAAATGTAGTACCGCGGATATAGACTGCCCTCAGGATCCTCTCCAACTTTGACTCAAAACATTTGAATGTGTAAAAATTGCTGTGTCGTCGGATGTAAATTGGCTCGCAGACTGCCTCTTAAATTAGCTAAAATTTTGAAGTGAACTGGAGGCGACAAATGGCGTCCGATCTGGATTCTGAAAATTGATTCCGACTCAACTTTTTACGGTTGTTCCAATGGGCTTACACTCGAGGCATAATAATGCATCCTACAATCTGTTTTTCCGGATCCAATATTTTACCGGCACAGGTATGCATAAAATCCAGGACGTGAAAATCGGCAAAAAGTTTGCTGTCATCGTGTTCTGCATCAAAAAAGCTCTCGAAATCACCTACCCCGAGGTTCGTATCGACATTTTGAAGGGTAAATAGATCACTTGGAAAATTATATCTTTTAAATTAGCTAAAATTTTGAAGTGAACTGGAGGCGACAAATGTTGTCCGATCTGGATTCTGAAAATTGATTCCGACTCAACTTTTTACGGTTGTTCCAATGGGCTTACACTCGAGGCATAATAATGCATCCTACAATCTGTTTTTCCGGATCCAATATTTTACCGGCACAGGTATGCATAAAATCCAGGACGTGAAAATCGGCAAAATGTTTGCTGTCATCGTGTTCTGCATCAAAAAAGCTCTCGAAATCACCTACCCCGAGGTTCGTATCGACATTTTGAAGGGTAAATAGTTCACTTGGAAAATTATATCTTTTAAATTAGCTAAAATTTTGAAGTGAACTGGAGGCGACAAATGGCGTCCGATCTGGATTCTGAAAATTGATTCCGACTCAACTTTTTACGGTTGTTCCAATGGGCTTACACTCGAGGCATAATAATGCATCCTACAATCTGTTTTTCCGGATCCAATATTTTACCGGCACAGGTATGCATAAAATCCAGGACGTGAAAATCGGCAAAATGTTTGCAGTCATCGTGTTCTGCATCAAAAAAGCTCTCGAAATCACCTACCCCGAGGTTCGTATCGACATTTTGAAGGGTAAATAGATCACTTGGAAAATTATATCTTTTAAATTAGCTAAAATTTTGAAGTGAACTGGAGGCGACAAATGTTGTCCGATCTGGATTCTGAAAATTGATTCCGACTCAACTTTTTACGGTTGTTCCAATGGGCTTACACTCGAGGCATAATAATGCATCCTACAATCTGTTTTTCCGGATCCAATATTTTACCGGCACACGTATGCATAAAATCCAGGACGTGAAAATCGGCAAAATGTTTGCTGTCATCTTGTTCTGCATCAAAAAAGCTCTCGAAATCACCTACCCCGGGGTTCGTATCGACATTTTGAAGGGTAAATAGATCACTTGGAAAATTATATCTTTTAAATTAGCTAAAATTTTGAAGTGAACTGGAGGCGACAAATGTTGTCCGATCTGGATTCTGAAAATTGATTCCGACTCAACTTTTTACGGTTGTTCCAATGGGCTTACACTCGAGGCATAATAATGCATCCTACAATCTGTTTTTCCGGATCCAATATTTTACCGGCACAGGTATGCATAAAATCCAGGACGTGAAAATCGGCAAAATGTTTGCTGTCATCTTGTTCTGCATCAAAAAAGCTCTCGAAATCACCTACCCCGGGGTTTGTATCGACATTTTGAAGGGTAAATAGATCACTTGGAAAATTATATCTTTTAAATTAGCTAAAATTTTGAAGTGAACTGGAGGCGACAAATGTTGTCCGATCTGGATTCTGAAAATTGATTCCGACTCAACTTTTTACGGTTGTTCCAATGGGCTTACACTCGAGGCATAATAATGCATCCTACAATCTGTTTTTCCGGATCCAATATTTTACCGGCACAGGTATGCATAAAATCCAGGACGTGAAAATCGGCAAAATGTTTGCTGTCATCTTGTTCTGCATCAAAAAAGCTCTCGAAATCACCTACCCCGGGGTTTGTATCGACATTTTGAAGGGTAAATAGATCACTTGGAAAATTATATCTTTTAAATTAGCTAAAATTTTGAAGTGAACTGGAGGCGACAAATGTTGTCCGATCTGGATTCTGAAAATTGATTCCGACTCAACTTTTTACGGTTGTTCCAATGGGCTTACACTCGAGGCATAATAATGCATCCTACAATCTGTTTTTCCGGATCCAATATTTTACCGGCACACGTATGCATAAAATCCAGGACGTGAAAATCGGCAAAATGTTTGCTGTCATCTTGTTCTGCATCAAAAAAGCTCTCGAAATCACCTACCCCGGGGTTTGTATCGACATTTTGAAGGGTAAATAGATCACTTGGAAAATTATATCTTTTAAATTAGCTAAAATTTTGAAGTGAACTGGAGGCGACAAATGGCGTCCGATCTGGATTCTGAAAATTGATTCCGACTCAACTTTTTACGGTTGTTCCAATGGGCTTACACTCGAGGCATAATAATGCATCCTACAATCTGTTTTTCCGGATCCAATATTTTACCGGCACACGTATGCATAAAATCCAGGACGTGAAAATCGGCAAAATGTTTGCTGTCATCTTGTTCTGCATCAAAAAAGCTCTCGAAATCACCTACCCCGGGGTTTGTATCGACATTTTGAAGGGTAAATAGATCACTTGGAAAATTATATCTTTTAAATTAGCTAAAATTTTGAAGTGAACTGGAGGCGACAAATGGCGTCCGATCTGGATTCTGAAAATTGATTCCGACTCAACTTTTTACGGTTGTTCCAATGGGCTTACACTCGAGGCATAATAATGCATCCTACAATCTGTTTTTCCGGATCCAATATTTTACCGGCACAGGTATGCATAAAATCCAGGACGTGAAAATCGGCAAAATGTTTGCTGTCATCTTGTTCTGCATCAAAAAAGCTCTCGAAATCACCTACCCCGGGGTTCGTATCGACATTTTGAAGGGTAAATAGATCACTTGGAAAATTATATCTTTTAAATTAGCTAAAATTTTGAAGTGAACTGGAGGCGACAAATGGCGTCCGATCTGGATTCTGAAAATTGATTCCGACTCAACTTTTTACGGTTGTTCCAATGGGCTTACACTCGAGGCATAATAATGCATCCTACAATCTGTTTTTCCGGATCCAATATTTTACCGGCACAGGTATGCATAAAATCCAGGACGTGAAAATCGGCAAAATGTTTGCTGTCATCTTGTTCTGCATCAAAAAAGCTCTCGAAATCACCTACCCCGGGGTTTGTATCGACATTTTGAAGGGTAAATAGATCACTTGGAAAATTATATCTTTTAAATTAGCTAAAATTTTGAAGTGAACTGGAGGCGACAAATGTTGTCCGATCTGGATTCTGAAAATTGATTCCGACTCAACTTTTTACGGTTGTTCCAATGGGCTTACACTCGAGGCATAATAATGCATCCTACAATCTGTTTTTCCGGATCCAATATTTTACCGGCACAGGTATGCATAAAATCCAGGACGTGAAAATCGGCAAAATGTTTGCTGTCATCTTGTTCTGCATCAAAAAAGCTCTCGAAATCACCTACCCCGGGGTTTGTATCGACATTTTGAAGGGTAAATAGATCACTTGGAAAATTATATCTTTTAAATTAGCTAAAATTTTGAAGTGAACTGGAGGCGACAAATGGCGTCCGATCTGGATTCTGAAAATTGATTCCGACTCAACTTTTTACGGTTGTTCCAATGGGCTTACACTCGAGGCATAATAATGCATCCTACAATCTGTTTTTCCGGATCCAATATTTTACCGGCACAGGTATGCATAAAATCCAGGACGTGAAAATCGGCAAAATGTTTGCTGTCATCTTGTTCTGCATCAAAAAAGCTCTCGAAATCACCTACCCCGGGGTTTGTATCGACATTTTGAAGGGTAAATAGATCACTTGGAAAATTATATCTTTTAAATTAGCTAAAATTTTGAAGTGAACTGGAGGCGACAAATGTTGTCCGATCTGGATTCTGAAAATTGATTCCGACTCAACTTTTTACGGTTGTTCCAATGGGCTTACACTCGAGGCATAATAATGCATCCTACAATCTGTTTTTCCGGATCCAATATTTTACCGGCACAGGTATGCATAAAATCCAGGACGTGAAAATCGGCAAAATGTTTGCTGTCATCTTGTTCTGCATCAAAAAAGCTCTCGAAATCACCTACCCCGGGGTTCGTATCGACATTTTGAAGGGTAAATAGATCACTTGGAAAATTATATCTTTTAAATTAGCTAAAATTTTGAAGTGAACTGGAGGCGACAAATGGCGTCCGATCTGGATTCTGAAAATTGATTCCGACTCAACTTTTTACGGTTGTTCCAATGGGCTTACACTCGAGGCATAATAATGCATCCTACAATCTGTTTTTCCGGATCCAATATTTTACCGGCACAGGTATGCATAAAATCCAGGACGTGAAAATCGGCAAAATGTTTGCTGTCATCTTGTTCTGCATCAAAAAAGCTCTCGAAATCACCTACCCCGGGGTTCGTATCGACATTTTGAAGGGTAAATAGATCACTTGGAAAATTATATCTTTTAAATTAGCTAAAATTTTGAAGTGAACTGGAGGCGACAAATGTTGTCCGATCTGGATTCTGAAAATTGATTCCGACTCAACTTTTTACGGTTGTTCCAATGGGCTTACACTCGAGGCATAATAATGCATCCTACAATCTGTTTTTCCGGATCCAATATTTTACCGGCACAGGTATGCATAAAATCCAGGACGTGAAAATCGGCAAAATGTTTGCTGTCATCTTGTTCTGCATCAAAAAAGCTCTCGAAATCACCTACCCCGGGGTTCGTATCGACATTTTGAAGGGTAAATAGATCACTTGGAAAATTATATCTTTTAAATTAGCTAAAATTTTGAAGTGAACTGGAGGCGACAAATGGCGTCCGATCTGGATTCTGAAAATTGATTCCGACTCAACTTTTTACGGTTGTTCCAATGGGCTTACACTCGAGGCATAATAATGCATCCTACAATCTGTTTTTCCGGATCCAATATTTTACCGGCACAGGTATGCATAAAATCCAGGACGTGAAAATCGGCAAAATGTTTGCTGTCATCTTGTTCTGCATCAAAAAAGCTCTCGAAATCACCTACCCCGGGGTTCGTATCGACATTTTGAAGGGTAAATAGATCACTTGGAAAATTATATCTTTTAAATTAGCTAAAATTTTGAAGTGAACTGGAGGCGACAAATGTTGTCCGATCTGGATTCTGAAAATTGATTCCGACTCAACTTTTTACGGTTGTTCCAATGGGCTTACACTCGAGGCATAATAATGCATCCTACAATCTGTTTTTCCGGATCCAATATTTTACCGGCACACGTATGCATAAAATCCAGGACGTGAAAATCGGCAAAATGTTTGCTGTCATCTTGTTCTGCATCAAAAAAGCTCTCGAAATCACCTACCCCGGGGTTCGTATCGACATTTTGAAGGGTAAATAGATCACTTGGAAAATTATATCTTTTAAATTAGCTAAAATTTTGAAGTGAACTGGAGGCGACAAATGGCGTCCGATCTGGATTCTGAAAATTGATTCCGACTCAACTTTTTACGGTTGTTCCAATGGGCTTACACTCGAGGCATAATAATGCATCCTACAATCTGTTTTTCCGGATCCAATATTTTACCGGCACACGTATGCATAAAATCCAGGACGTGAAAATCGGCAAAATGTTTGCTGTCATCTTGTTCTGCATCAAAAAAGCTCTCGAAATCACCTACCCCGGGGTTTGTATCGACATTTTGAAGGGTAAATAGATCACTTGGAAAATTATATCTTTTAAATTAGCTAAAATTTTGAAGTGAACTGGAGGCGACAAATGGCGTCCGATCTGGATTCTGAAAATTGATTCCGACTCAACTTTTTACGGTTGTTCCAATGGGCTTACACTCGAGGCATAATAATGCATCCTACAATCTGTTTTTCCGGATCCAATATTTTACCGGCACAGGTATGCATAAAATCCAGGACGTGAAAATCGGCAAAATGTTTGCTGTCATCTTGTTCTGCATCAAAAAAGCTCTCGAAATCACCTACCCCGGGGTTCGTATCGACATTTTGAAGGGTAAATAGATCACTTGGAAAATTATATCTTTTAAATCAGCTAAAATTTTGAAGTGAACTGGAGGCGACAAATGGCGTCCGATCTGGATTCTGAAAATTGATTCCGACTCAACTTTTTACGGTTGTTCCAATGGGCTTACACTCGAGGCATAATAATGCATCCTACAATCTGTTTATCCGGATCCAATATTTTACCGGCACAGGTATGCATAAAATCCAGGACGTGAAAATCGGCAAAATGTTTGCTGTCATCTTGTTCTGCATCAAAAAAGCTCTCGAAATCACCTACCCCGGGGTTCGTATCGACATTTTGAAGGGTAAATAGATCACTTGGAAAATTATATCTTTTAAATTAGCTAAAATTTTGAAGTGAACTGGAGGCGACAAATGGCGTCCGATCTGGATTCTGAAAATTGATTCCGACTCAACTTTTTACGGTTGTTCCAATGGGCTTACACTCGAGGCATAATAATGCATCCTACAATCTGTTTTTCCGGATCCAATATTTTACCGGCACAGGTATGCATAAAATCCAGGACGTGAAAATCGGCAAAATGTTTGCTGTCATCTTGTTCTGCATCAAAAAAGCTCTCGAAATCACCTACCCCGGGGTTTGTATCGACATTTTGAAGGGTAAATAGATCACTTGGAAAATTATATCTTTTAAATTAGCTAAAATTTTGAAGTGAACTGGAGGCGACAAATGTTGTCCGATCTGGATTCTGAAAATTGATTCCGACTCAACTTTTTACGGTTGTTCCAATGGGCTTACACTCGAGGCATAATAATGCATCCTACAATCTGTTTTTCCGGATCCAATATTTTACCGGCACACGTATGCATAAAATCCAGGACGTGAAAATCGGCAAAATGTTTGCTGTCATCTTGTTCTGCATCAAAAAAGCTCTCGAAATCACCTACCCCGGGGTTTGTATCGACATTTTGAAGGGTAAATAGATCACTTGGAAAATTATATCTTTTAAATTAGCTAAAATTTTGAAGTGAACTGGAGGCGACAAATGGCGTCCGATCTGGATTCTGAAAATTGATTCCGACTCAACTTTTTACGGTTGTTCCAATGGGCTTACACTCGAGGCATAATAATGCATCCTACAATCTGTTTTTCCGGATCCAATATTTTACCGGCACACGTATGCATAAAATCCAGGACGTGAAAATCGGCAAAATGTTTGCTGTCATCTTGTTCTGCATCAAAAAAACTCTCGAAATCACCTACCCCGGGGTTCGTATCGACATTTCCGACATCAACAAAAATTTTGATATGGAAATTTGGAACCTTCCTCTAGGTGCCTACAACTTTGGCTCAAAACATTTGAAGGTGTACATAAAATGCCTGTGTTGCCCCCTCCACCTTATAAATAAATCGGCTCGCAGAGTGGCTGTTAAAATTTTTCAAAAACTATAAGCATTGACAAAATTTATTTTTGCTGCAACAAAAATGTCGACTTCAAACTCAAATCATCGCACAAAAAAAAAGAACAAACGCCAAAAAAAAAAGAATTCAAACCCGCAAAAAAATCACACTATGCATAGTAGAAGAAGGAGTCTGTGCCATCCATAACGGCATCCATAATATCATTTTTCAAGGCCCAATGGTATCGACGCCATTGAAAAATTCGTAGTGTTTGAGAAACCTTGAAGCAGCCATGTTTTCCCTGTCAGCGATGGCTTTTTCAGTCCTCGTCACACAGGTTTCGTCGCCGTAGAACGCAGTTCTCAAAACATAGGGTGTCGGACAGGAGCCTTGTTGACTCGTCGAGGAAAAGGAAACGACAGCAGCGTCTGTCGACATGCCGTCTTCCCCCGAGCCTTCGACTTCATTCGAATTAGAAGAATAAGTTGAGCGAAGTCTGTGAGCGACGGCTTCCGCTTGAACCTGTTGTTGGCGTTGCGGAGGAACGCAGACGTAGTCATACGCATCGATGGCACGCCAGACAAGGCCGTCTTTGCATTCGTTGGCGCCAAAGGTGAGGCGATGGCCGAAAAAGTTGTCATAACCGTATTGGCGTTTCAAATCGATTTCAGTAATTTCAGATTTTGCACGGGAGCGAGGGACGCAAACAGAGGAGAGACCGTAGTGTGTGCGCATGACCATTCGACGAATTTCGCCCATTCGACAATAGGTCTGGAATGGATTTACGACAAAATTAAAAAAAAATTACGTAATTTTTAGGGAAGACAATTTCTTAGATTTTCAAACTTTTAAAATCTGTGTTTGAAATTTTTTTCATAAAAATATTATTTTTAGCAAAAACGGTTTCGAATAGTCAGAAACGATTAAATTCGATCTATTATTTGATCTATGCACAAGTAAGAGTAATGAAGTAAAATTAGAAACGATAAAAAAAATTCTAGTTTGAAATTTAATTTTTTTTAATTTTTTTTAAAATTAATTTTAATTTTTTTTAACTAATTTTAAAATTCTAAAAAACTAATTTTTGGTTGTAAAACTTTACTACGTACTTTTTTTATCAAAAAACAAAAACTACTAAAAACTATACAAAAAAATTTAAAATAGAAATTAAAAATTTTTTTTCAAAAACAGGCATTTCTTTTCTAAAAACCATAATTTTTGTCTCAAAACTCACCGGATCAAATGTCGACGAAACCGTAATATCAACATCATTGGTGTACATTCTCCGAACCGATACCCTAATCCTTTGATAAGTACCGGTTTCATCGGGTTGCAAAAACTGAATCCATTCAGTGCCTGTTGTAAGTTCGTAAAATTCATTTGATTGGCTGATAAGAACAGAGTAATAACTGCTTCCAGCACGCTGAACGCGATGAATCAGCACTGCGGGCTGCAATAAAAAAACATACACAATTATATATGCAAACATGGAACATTTATCCATAAATCTTCATCCCCCATGAGCAATAAAATTTGTACCTGCAAAAAAGCAGCGCTTACCTGTAAAATTCCTCGATCGTATCTATCTTTTGTGCGGAACTCAATTGTGTAAAAATTTCTCGGATCATCTCGGTCGAAAGGTATCATGATGAGGAGCCATCCTTTGGTGTCGTAATGCTGGACCGACAATGACGACATTCTAAGCGTATAATTCTGGCGTCCATCTCGACCAAAGTACAGTACCCGGTCCATGGGGAGCCACCCCAGGAAATCTAGGTGAGCGCCATTCAGGCCTGGACCTGACATGCCAAAAGTTGACCTGTGCATGTAAGCATTGGCAGTTGACAGGAGATCATATCGATCATCGTACTCCCCCAGGGCTGCGTAGGGAAAAACTTTGATTCTACGATCGCTGTAGGAGTGTCCAATAAAAAAACTGTGGACCATCTCATGCGTCAATACACTTGAAAACATGAGTTGCGGAGTAAGCAGTACTCCATTGTTTTTACCGTAAACAGCTGTCGTGCCAGAATTGATTATCGTGATTCTCTGAGGATGAACAATGTTTCCGGATTTCTGGGCTGTCTCGATGCATACGTCCTTGATTTTGTCAAAGTACTGCAAAAAAAAGGTAAATAAATAACTTTCTGGTCGGCATGATTAAAAGCAAATATTCATGGGTGGCAGACCCCCAAAAAAATTTCCAGGCCAAATACGCCAGACTCCTATTTTTCAATTGTCTGAAAAAATGAACGCCAGACTCCTGACAGACAGGTACATTTAGAGTGATGGATTGCTTGCATTTTTTGGAGTACGAGAGAGTCAAAAAAGGTCAGCGCATTGAAGTGCAGAAAAAAGTTCATTTTCTGTAACAAATCTAAAAAAACAAGTATGTATTATATTTGGGTTAAATTGTCAAGGTCCGGGAAAATTGTTATTTTTGAATGGATCAAACAGAAAACGCAAAAAAAAATTTTTTTTTCGAAAATCGGTAAAAAAATTGTAAAAAATTTTTGGCACTGTAATTTTTTTTTGCAGAAGTTGCTTCGCAGCCAAAATTTTTCTGACATCAAAAATTCATTCGTAAAATTTACGTTTTAAATTTATTTTTGTCAGTAATTGTGATGATATGTGCTAAAAGCATTCTGAATCGAAAAAAACCCTTTTAGACATTATTTAGTTTTCAAAATTATTGCAAAATGTATCAAAATCATATCCTTCATTTTAAAATGCACATTTCTTCCACTGATTACACAAAATAGTACAGTTTTGCAAAAAAATATTTCCCATAAAAATTTTCAATTTCTACCTCCATTACATTTGCATAAATAAATTTATCCCATCCAAAAAAAACTGACCCATGACTAATTCATTCAACATGCACATCACAGATTTTTTCTTGTCTGTCGTAAAATGTGCATCACCACCAACAACAAAAAAAAGAAGATAGATAAATACTTGTACATACTAGATATTTAGATATCGATCAGTCAAGCGTGCAAAATGTGTGAGTTTACAACTCCTATGTTGTGATCGTGAAAAAAAAACCAGAAGGGAAAAATTCGTTTTCGCAATTACGAAATCGATTTCTTTAATTGTAAAATTTTTTTTATTAACTTTTGTTTAAAATTCATTTTTTGAGCAAAACAGATTTTCGTACCAAGAACATCAGTTTTCAGAAAAACGGTTATATTTCAAAAATTCATAGTTTTTGAACAAAAAAACAAAACTAAAATTTTTTTCTTTAAAAAAACTTTTGTGGCGAGAACACAAATTTTCAGAAAAACTGTCAAAAAAATGCGCATTTCAAAAAATAATATTTACAGTAATTTTTATGCATTTCTAAAGTGTCTCAAAACCGTCAAAAAATTGCAAAAATGTGCAATTACTCATGTCGTGCCTAAAAACCAGCTTCGGGTGTCCGAACAAGATCAATTACTAAGTACTTCTTGTTCGCCTTTACCTTCATCTTCTTGCTTTGTCGGACGAGGAAAAAAATAGAAACAACGTTTCCTGTCTGTCAGTCCAATGACGGTGTAGCGTTTGATATTCCCCCCTTTTCTTATTCGTTACTCGGAGGCACATGGAGGGATAATATCCATACGGATAATATCTCTCCAAACAACTACTACTAAACTGTCTATTAGTACGAAAAAAATGAGAAAAACCCTTTGAGGAATGCTCATCCAAAACAATTGATGGGTAAAAGGCAAAAACTAACGAAATGTGACATGCAAAACTCGTGTAAAGAAAAAAGGTAAAAAAGAGGATTTTCAACAAGTATCAAAGAAAAAAAATTGAAAATTCTAAAAAATTTTTTTTTAAATTTTACTCACGTCAAAAGACCTCGAAGAGCCCAGAGGTGCCATGGCATCTGCATTAATTAAACGCAAAATATCCTTTTGGGTATAGGGCATCGTAATCCATCCAATAACATTGCTGCCCTTGATTGTGTATATGCCGTTTGAAAGCTGCGAAAAATAGTTTTCGATTGAATCTGAAAAAAAAACATTGACTGACATAATAATAGTGTGTCGAACTTTTTTTGGCACAAAAAAAGTTTATGATACAAAATAAAATATTTTAATAGTTTTAAACTTACCCGGATGAGATCCACTTAGCCACTGCTGAAAGTAATACGGTGGCCTTGGTTCGTAATTTGAGAGATCGGCAAATTTACACAATATGAGAGTCCATGGTTCATTACCCCGCCTTGGTATAGCATTGACAATAACAAAATAATTTAGACCCGTTAAAAATATGTAGTACAGTATTAAAATAAAATTAAGCCTCCGAATCGGAGCAGCCGCTATGGCCCCCACCATTCGTGCCACCACCAACGTGTACTTTTTTTTCTATCCAGTCCAGGTGTTCTGATTATTGCTTCGTTGTTGTTGTTGTTGTGCAACAGAGAAAGCAAGCAGGCAGTCAGAAGAAGTAGAAGAGAAAGAGCGACAGAGTCGTCTCGCCAACGAACGACTCTGTTTCTATCTCTAACTTCCTTTTCTTCCCAGTGCACGCGCGCAGGCAGCAGGAAAATGTTCTTTCTTCTCCGGAGGAGGACAGAGGGGGGAGGGGAGATCGCTTCACATCTTCACATCATCCTGCAGAAGCCCCCGACTTGATTGTTTGGGCATTTATTCAAAAAGTAGGCGGAACCCCAAATTTTTTATGCACTTCAAAAAATTTTTTTTATCACATCAGAAAAGAAAAAGAAAAACCTGCATCAATTACAAATTGTGATACATATTTCAAGTTAATTTTAATTTGCTTGTTTGGTCAAAATTGATTACTTCTTCTTCATTTTCTTCTCTTCCATCAACTGCGACATGAAATGTGATAGATCGCGCCAAACATGGAGAAAAGGTCGTTGTCGTCGTCGTTTTCGTCGTCGTCGTCGTTGGTCTGGAGAAAGTTTTATTCAAGCGCCGCGATGGATGATCAACGCAGACACCCCAGCGGGATCTGAGAAGATATCCCCTTGCTTTTTTTCTGCAGCGACAATAATATTCCCCCCATCATTATCAGAGTCAATCATTCATTCATTATTTTGTAGACAAAAAAATTTTTATTCATTTCACTTTCAAGTTCACAAACGGGTTGTTTTTAGGCTGGAATCCAGGGGATGCAAATGCAAAACAACAATAAATAATGCACACATCCAGTTATTTAGTTACTCTTCGATCTCTTTTCATCAATATTTTTTTTTGCAAAAAAATGAAGATACCATGTTTGGATAAAAAAATGTTTCAAACAAGATTTTTAGGAAACATGATATTCCTCATCGAGAATATTTTTACCTAAAAGTGACAGTTTGAACGGTGCCCGGTGACAGATGGATAACGTGTTTGCAAGAAGTGCTGTTTTGTTAGATTTTGGATTTTTTTGGGTGTATGAGACACGTTTTTTGAGAAAAAAAACTGAAACAAGATGATTAAAAACACTAATTCATTACGAAAACACCAACAAATATGTTCAGAAAAAAATTATCGTGTCCGCTTACAAACAAAAAATATAAAAAAATCTTTGCTGGCATACCGTAAAAAAATCCTTGTCTACGTTTGGAAATTTTTTGTTTTTTAAATTCATTCCGCTTTTTTTAGGCAAACAATATTTTTGTGGTACGATGATTTTTTCGTTCTTTCACCATTGTAGTATTTTTTTTCTCACCTGTCGTGTTTTTTCCGGTTATTAATTATTTATTTATTTATTTATTTCACCATTACTCAGTGGTTAGTTATCATTAGACCAGATGTTAGGAGGCACAAATGATGTCCACGTAGGTGTAAATGTCTCGATTCGTTTTGGGCGCGATTTCTTCTTCCCATCGTTTTATTAATTATAAACCAAACTAATTTGCAGTCTACAAACCAAGTATTTAATTAAGAATTAACACTCACTATTCAAGTGAAACTAGTGTCTAGTCTGTCTGGAATTTTATTCAAGCTTCTGCACATAAAAAAACACCAATATTTAGTTTTAAAAAATCGGTTTAGCGGGTGTAACATTCACTGTTTTACATGTTCGCATAAAAAATGCTTTTTTGGCCCTAGCCTGAAAAGTTTTTGGAAAAATGAAGTCTATCACTGCAAAACAGAAATTTCCGGCCGCAGACTGAACTTGTTGATTAAAAACCAGGATAATAAGTGCATGTATGCCGGTTCTGACTATCTGAATAATAAATTGTAAAAGCGCACCATATTTTGGAAGAAATACACCATTGTAAATAAATCCATTTTCGTACCATTTCGCTAAAAAAATAAAATAAATAAATAAAAATGAGCGTAAAAAATGTCGTCTTACCAGTGTATGTTTCGTAAATGTAAAATGTTCCGGTTTCAATCCAAATTAAAATTGCAGTCAAAAAGCACGGATAAAGTATTTTCATATCGTTGCGTTTCACATCAGTTGCATTCGACATCACAGGTAGATTTTGGAGACGCTGGATAATATTTTCTATTCTCGGCTTACTAACTTTTATAAAAATTGCGAAATATGCAATGAGGTCAACGCAAGTGAGTACAAAGAATATCAATTGAATGTCCTAAAAAATGGTGTTGAAAAATTTTGTGAACAATTTTTATAGGAGTAACCAAAAAATGTTCACAAAGTGTTCACAAATTGTCTAAATACAAAAAAACGACAGAAATCAGATAGCAAGGGTGCAGAAAATGATAACCTCAAATTGCTGATGTTCCAGCTACAAAAAGCGGAAAAAAAAGCACAGAAATAAAACATAATTTCGTTTAGAGACCCTTCAGTGCGCACGCCGTTGCGCACGCAATGCTCTCAATCAACGATTTGGATGATTTATGTATCTAGTTTTAGTTTTAAAATTCATTTCACTTTTAATGTGTACCCGGTTCCTCTCTAAGGCTCCCTACTTAACTCCTCTAACACAAATACCAACAATCACAATATCACAATACAACAATCAAATTTATTCAGCAAAATCACACAAATTACAACAAGCAACCGGGGGACTTGGCCCTAGACAGTGGTTGGTGAAACCCCGTGTCTTAGGCTCTTATATAAAGATGCTAATGGGGCGTTGTTTGCTTCCGGATACTGTGGCAGGGAGATAGACAAAGAGAGGGAACAAGGTGTTGATCGCGTCCGCGGGCGCAAGTCATTTGTCTAACGACTTGCTAGCTCGCGCGGCTGGCCCCTCGCGCCAAAGGTTGGAGCGCGGGTTGCAACACTTCTTTGTCTTCCTCTTTTGCCTTACGCCGCGGATACAACACCCCTCCCCCTTTCGGGAGAAGTTTGAAGCCAATTCGGCCTCAAGCGGCGTGTGGTAGGTACAAAAGGTTTGAAATGGTATCCGGATTGCAGTGGCAACTAGTTGGGAAAAAGGGGCAACTACTTGAATTACGCGGTGCTCGTTTTGGAGAGAAAAAAGGGAAACAACAAAACTCAACGCGGAGGTTGAAGCTCGACCCTGGTGTTGTGGGGAGCGGTGAGGTGTCGTCGCCGGAGTATCAGGGCATCGACGTGGTGCGAGCGTATGCGTGTCGCTTGCGGGCCTTCATGTCGTCGCGGTGGGCTCGGTGTGTCTTGTCGCTGTCATCGTCCTTAATATGGAAGATGAAGCTTCCGTCGTTGCCAGTAACGTGACCGGCAATCCAGACGTTCCTGAGCGGGTCACGACGCCAGACTTCGTCGCCAATTTGGAATAGCGACTCTTCGTCCAGAGGGGAAGGCTTGTTTGTTTGCGCCAAGTTCTTGAGAGGGTGGTTGAGCAGGCGATGGAACATGAGTTCGCTGGGCGACTGGTTCATGGACATCAGTGGGGTGTTGCGGTAGTCCAATAGCCACGTGTTCGCTGCTTCGATGGGCGAGGTGCATGCGCCTTCGTCAAGAATCTTTTTCACTGCCTTCTTGAAGGTACCAACGAATCGTTCGGCAAGTCCGTTAGACTCGGGGTGGTAAGGAGGCGACTTCATCGTTTGTGTGCCATTGTTCTTGAGATGTTCGTTGAATTCCGCTGCACTGAACTGTCTTCCGTTGTCAGAGACAAGGGTGGTAGGATAACCAAAGTTGGCAAAGAGGGAATCCAGCACTTTGATACAGTCAGATGCCGTGGTCTTCTTCATCGGAATAACGAAGGGGTAGCGAGAGTACGCGTCGACTACCACGAGCCAGGAAGCGTCGAAGATAGGTCCGGCAAAATCAATGTGAACCCGTTCGAATGGTTCGGAGGGTGTCGGCCATGAAGTGATTGGATACTTCGTAATTTCGGGAGCGTACTTGTTGCAAGTGGTGCAGGCAGCGCAGAGAGCTTCGATGTCTTTTGTGATGTTTGGCCACCAGACGTAGCGGCGAGCAAGAGCCTTGGTGCGGGACATCCCCTGATGAGCGCGATGAAGAGTGTGCAGCACATGCTTGCGCTGGCTGGGGGAAACAACAACGCGGCTGTCTTTGAAGAGTTGTCCGTTCTCCACATGTAGTTCGGCACGAGCGATGAAGTAAGGGCGCAGCTCGGCTTCTGTGGGAGTCTTCCAGCCTTTCAGCAGAGCTTTAATGACGTGTTGAATCACAGCGTCCTCTTCGGGGGTCATCAGAGTGTCGGCTTTCGGGATTTCAATCGATTGATCTGGTTCGGTCGCCTCGTTATCGATTTCTTCATCGTCTTCCTCAGCTTCGGGTTCAAAACCAAAGTACGAGTACGTGTTCAGGCTTGAAGCGTTGTCGAGTGGAAGACTTGAGCGTGACAGGGCGTCGGCAACAAGGTTGTTCGGACCCTTGATGTAGCACGGGACGATATCGAAGTCTTGGATGTGCAAGAGCCATCGATTGAGGCGGGCCGATTTCGAAGAGGCACTCTGGAGATGAGTCAGTGGATTGTGATCAGTGTTCCAGATGATTTGTGTGCCATAAAGCAGGTGCTTGAAGTGGTCCAGCGTTGCCACAAGTGCCAGAAGTTCGAGCTCGGTGATTGTGTAGTTCTTTTCCGCCTTGGTCAGTTGGCGAGAGAAGAAAGCAACTGCACGAAGGTTTCCGTTGTCGTCTGCTTGGAGTAGCGCAGATGCAAGGCCTTCAAGACAGGCGTCGGTGTGAACTACAAATTCACGGTCGTAGTTGGGGGCAACGAGCACTGGTGGTTTCGTCAGTTCGAGGATCAGCGTGTTGAATGCGATCTGCTCGGTTTCTGACCACTTGAATGGAACGTTCTTGCGAGTCAGGTTCGTCAGAGGGCGAGCAATGGTTGCGAAGTGAGGGATGAATCTTCGAAAGAAGTTGGCCAGTCCAAGGAAGCGTTTCACGTCTTGTGCAGATGTTGGAGCGGGGTAGTTCTTGATCGCACGAACGTGAATGTCTGATGGACTAATACCGTCGCTATCAATTCGGTGACCGACGTAAGTGACGTGTCGGTTGACCAGCGAACACTTCGAGGCATGAATCTTGAGACCAAATTCGCGAAATCGTTTGAAGACTTTCTCAAGCGCGGCGAGATGCGTAGCAGGGTCTTCCGACTTCGTGAAAATAATCACGTCGTCCATGTACGCCAATGCGACGTCTTCCAATCCCTTCAGGACGGTGGACATGACGCGGCAAAATATTGCAGGCGCATTCTTCAGACCAAATGGCATAGTCTTGAATTGGTAGATGCCTTTTTCGGTAGTAATGCCACAATACCGACTAGTTTCTTCATCCAGAGGGATTTGTAGAAACCCCGATTTTAGGTCCAACGTGGAATACCAATAACAGCCGGCAGTACGGTTTAGTAGAGTCTCAATCCGTGGTAGTGGAAAGGGGTCGGTCTCGGTGACGTTATTCAGGCGTCGAAAATCGACACAAGAACGAAGTTCACCGCTTTTCTTTGGCGCGACTACGATTCCGCTGACCCATGGCGTGGTAGATTCCACGAGTACGCCCGCGTCCAGCATTTCCGTAATAAACTTATCGACTGCGGGAGTTGCCTTTTCTGGGATACGATACGGCATTGTCGAGATCGGTTTAGTCGAGGTGACACGCATGCGAGGAGCAGTGATGGTGCATCGTCCCAGATCTTTGTCGTTTCGACTGAATATGTCGTCGTGGCGCTGGATCAAATCGCAAAGATCGATGAGTTTGTCACCAGAAATTCCAGTATCCGAGAATAGCAGTTCGTCCTTCTTTTTCGGAAGAGTAACGAGTACCTGGGAAAGTTTGAAAGTTTCGCTACCGATTCGACAAGTTTTTGCAGTGTAGTTGATGGTGATCTCGTTCAGCTTCTTGAGAATGCTTTCTCCAACCAGTACGTCGTAGTGGTCATCGAACAATTCTTGGTCGAGTACCAGTGGTTTGACTTCGACACATTGTGAGCCAATTCTGAGCTTGACATGCGCGACTTCATTGACCTTGATCGGTGTTCCATCAATACCTACGAGATTGTAGGGTTCGTTTGGTTTCGTTGTTGGAATATTGTAGCGGTCAACGAATGACTGATGAATGATCGAGTACATGGCAGCGGTGTCGACGAGCAGTCTGGCTGATAGATCGTTAATAAAACCACTTAGCTTGACGCACGTGGTGCTCACTTGGTTGCGAATTGGATACATTTGTTGCAAGGGCAAAGTGGGTTCTTCGGTAGCGTCCTGGGCGTGGGAGTTTCTATTTCTCCGCCAAGTGCGTGCGCGGTGCCATAGACGGGTTGTCAGGAATGGCAGATTGACGTAGCGCATACATTCTTGAATCAGGGCTGGGAGAATGATCCTTGCAGCGATTGTCAAGGTAATGTAGATGCAACACGAAAATACCCAGAGTTGAGTTGGAGAAATAAGTCCACCTGTGAGGAATCCAAAAAGACCATTAGCAACTAGTGATTCGGCAAATTGTTTGGCCTTTTCAGTCTGGGCTGATCGGATAGAATTTGTCCGAGTTCCAGGGACGGCGTTGGATGCGTAGTCCAGTGTGTCGATCACATCTTTCACGTCCATGTGGTTCACGATATCGTTGTAGAATTGTTGGAAGGAAAATACTTCCGAAAGGTTCGTCAGAATCAGATTAGCGTAGACTTGGTGTTTGTCGCCAACGTATAGTTCCGGGAAATCAACGTTGCGGAAACGGCCAATCTCGGCGAGTCTGTGAACAAATGCCATGTGGCCGGTTTGCTGATCGTACCGCTGTAGTTGGTTATTCGGTCGATCAAAATGAATGTACGGAACATCGGCACAGTTGACTCGGTCGGCAGACGGTTCAAGAATTCTGGTGATGGGATCCAGGAATGCTTGCAGTTTCCGTCCATGGTAGATGAATTCGACCGGCAGGCGGTTGTAACACTCGGGTTGAGGCAAAAATGTTACTGACTCAAACGGTAGGGCGTTGCACGTTTTGACTTCGAGCGTTGTCGCTGTAACCAATCGGGCTTTGATTGCGGTTTGGTTGAGCAGTTCGCGAGCCAGCAAAGTTGGGTTGGCTGTAGCGAGGGCGACGGTTGCTTCGGCAATAGCTTCGAGAGCGGAACAAATGTGTTTGATGGATGCCTCGAAAAACTGTCTGGCAACGTTGTCAGCGTTTCGTTGAAGGGCAGTGAGTTGCGCGGCCAGTTGATTCGTTAGAACAATACCAGCGTCGCGCGGAATGCGCTTCAATTCGGCTGCATGTTCGAGTTCCTGTTGAGCGTCTTGCCATGTCTTGTTCGTTATGGCGTATCCCTGATCGGTGACAAGCATGGTCTTGTTGCAATCACGAATAGGAATTTCTTTGACGTTACTGGAAAACGATAGTGCAAATTGCTTGCTTTCGGCGATAAATGTATTTCCACCGAATGAGCCATGCATTGCCTGCATTAGAATAAAGCGACACTGATGCGTGTTATCGGGCTCCCAGATTAGTACACCTTGTTCGGCAAGTTGGCACGAGCCTTGGCGGTAGTAGCAAGCGGTTGCCGATGGGACGATTTTCGTGACCTCTTCTGTTCCGTGGCGGGTGTAAATGTGCGTCGTCGTAAGATAGCAATTAACGACTGACTGCTTTTCACTCCACATGTAGCGCGGCCACCAGCGATCAGAAAAAATCAAAGTATTGTTCGTAGCGAAGAAATCAGTATGGTTCAGCAGGGTTCCATGTTCCGAAATTTGGACAGTGGCCATTCGTTTGCAATCGGCGCTGGTGGTAGGAATAGGGTCATGGATGGCATCGGAATAAACGTCTGTTCCAAAAAATGAGCAGCTGTGCGTCTGGGTAGTGCGAATGCACTGGCAGTGGTGTGCCTCAGTTTTGTACTCGATAGTGTTCGGTCGGTAAACTTCCCAGTTAGTGTTTACAATAGCATCATTTTTGCGGAATGTGGGTGCATGGCAGGGTGGCTTGTTGGGTAAGGTCCAATACGAGGTGACAGCATCGTGGGTGCAAAACAAGACGTCGTCGTTCTGCGAGTGTGCTTGGATCGGAAAAACAAAGAGAGCGAGTACGCAGAGCACGATTGTCTTCCAAGTCCAAGACAAAGGTCGTGTTTTCGGGCGATTGTCTGGTCGAGTTAGCACAGAGGATGCAATAGGCATGGCCATAGAATAAATCGAATGTTGGTTGGCAAAGCGGACAGAGGGTTTACGGTCGGGCGATTTGCTGAACTGCCGTCTACCTCCATGTCGACTGTTATCGGAGCCGCTCGAATCGCTTCTCTTCCGGTGGTGGTCATAGCGGTCACGGCTATTGTTGCGGTAACGATTGGTTTCATAGCGGTCGCGACTGTCGCTTCGGTAGTTGCGATTGCGTTCGTGGTGGTCGCGGCTATCGCTACGATAGTGCCGACTGTAATCTCGGCTATCGCTGCGACGGTCTCGGTCGCGGCTGTCGTTCCGACGGTTTCGATCGCGGCTGTCGTTCCGACGGTTTCGATCGCGGCTGTCGTTCCGACGGTTTCGATCGCGGCTGTCGTTGCGTGACCTACGATCGTTTTGGTAGCGGTCACGAGTACCATGGGATCGATCATCTGCGTCCTGTTTGCGTTGGTAGCAGTGGCGCGCAATATGTCCAGTTTTGTGGCAATAAAAACATTCGCTGTTTTTGTAGGCGTTCGTCGTCTCACCGATTCGCATGGAAGCCTTAAACGCATTCTGGAGGTCATGAACTTCCTTTCGGGCTCTGGCACGTTCTGCCTGAATAAGCTCTTGACGATGAGCCATGGCAACAGCTTCTTCGGTGGTCGCTGGCTGATGCCCACGAACGTAAGCGCGCAATTCACCGTTCATGCGATTGATGGTTTCGCGTCGAAGCACGTTTTCGATCATTTCAGGAGGATCGCCTTCCATCATGGTGTAGACGAGAGTGGCAAGGCGAGTCGCGAATTGATGCACCGCTTCGTCCTTCTGCTGGTAGCACTGTCCGAAGTTCTCCTCTGCAGCGAGTTTAGCCGTACGGCTCGGAAAACGACGGTTCAGGGCTTCCAAAGTTGCGTCGTAGTCTGCACGAACGGCAGCGTTCAAAGCATCGTAAGCCAAAAATGCGGCACCTTCCAATTTGGAAACAAGATGGGCAAGGCGTTGTCCTTCGAGTAAATGAAAGGGACCTCGGGCAATGTATAATTCAAACTTGCGGAGCCAGTGGGAGAATGCCTGCGTTGGTGAACCATCGAACATGGGGCAGCTGTCAATCGCTGGGTTCATGGCTATCATGAGCATTGGGGCCTGCGTCGGCGGATCGTCGTTAGCGTCGTCAGGAAATTCGTCCATGTCATCGACAAAATAGCCATTGTCAAAGTGGAACATCGAATTCATTGTCCCAAACATGACGTTCGTAGTGTGGTACTCCGTTGAGCTTGACTGGGGAGCTTGGCTTTGCATAGACAGGGCTCGTAGTTGCTCGATTGCCTGAGCAGTGGGGTCAAGCATGGCCTGGGATTTCATCGGAGCACAAAATTTATCCCGGCGAATTAGCGTAGGGGGTTTCGGTTTTGAGTCTAGATTTAGTTCGTTAATTTTCGTCTCCAGTTTACGGATTTCGTCACGCAGCTCATCAAGCTGTTTCGTAGCGTTGCACGCCTTCGTAGTTAGTTCGGTCAATGCCGTCAATCGTATCGTAGTTTTCTCGTGATCCGTCGTTTGCTTCGTAAAAGCCGTTCCAAGAAGCTTCTTCAATTCATCGTACTTGTCTGTGTCGCCGTGCACAGCATCACCAATCTTCTCTGTGAGCGCAATGTTCACCTTCTCTTCAATATCATCTGCTTGTCGATCCTTGAGGGTCTGAATGTCCTCCTTTACTTCCTTGATCGCGGTTTCCAAATTATTTATCGATAACAACGTGCTCTTTTCGAATACCATCAGCGTTTTGACTAGCTGTTCGACGGTGTGGCAGTTTTCGAATAGGGATGGCATTTTCGAGTACGTATGCCGAGAGTTTGTCATCAAAAGACGTTACACAAAATAAAATATCACACAATAGACAATAGGGCAGGGGCAATTTTTCCGGAAAAATGGGGAGGAGGCAGGGGGTGCCTTTAGAGCGGGAGTGGCACCAGTAATGTGTACCCGGTTCCTCTCTAAGGCTCCCTACTTAACTCCTCTAACACAAATACCAACAATCACAATATCACAATACAACAATCAAATTTATTCAGCAAAATCACACAAATTACAACAAGCAACCGGGGGACTTGGCCCTAGACAGTGGTTGGTGAAACCCCGTGTCTTAGGCTCTTATATAAAGATGCTAATGGGGCGTTGTTTGCTTCCGGATACTGTGGCAGGGAGATAGACAAAGAGAGGGAACAAGGTGTTGATCGCGTCCGCGGGCGCAAGTCATTTGTCTAACGACTTGCTAGCTCGCGCGGCTGGCCCCTCGCGCCAAAGGTTGGAGCGCGGGTTGCAACACTTCTTTGTCTTCCTCTTTTGCCTTACGCCGCGGATACAACAACTTTCAAGTGAAATGAATTTTAAAACTAAAACCCGTAAAAAAAAAAATCCGTAAAAAATAGTACCGATATCACTTCGTTTATTTTATTGATGTCAGAATCACAACTGAGTGTGAAAAATAAGCCTTCTTTTTTAATCGAGCATCCGTACATATAATATACAAATGTCCCACTGCCGAAAATTGTCAACCACAAAATAAGGTTTCCAACAAATAGACGTTTTCTCGAAAACAATAGTTCATTAAGATATAAGACGAGGACAATAAAAATTTTTTTTGTCATGCTTATTTTTCCCCATTTTTTGAAAGCAAATTTGTGACATCATCATTTTCATGTTTTTGCGTTTTTATTGTAGAAAGCGTCTGAGCTAAAACAAAAGAAGCTAAAATTACGATTTATTGGATTCTCTGAAAACGCCAAGTTGAAATTCACGTTCAGAACCATTTTTTTGCATTTTTGTCAAAATCGAGTAGTTTACTTCTACTTTGAGTTGAACAGAAGCACTATTCATAATTTATGTCATTTCTTGTTGCACATGTTGGCGAATAAAGATTTTCGTATTTATTATCAACAAATTGCAAACAAATCAAAACAAAACAAAGATGTGCACCCAAAAGAGAGGGAGACGCTATCCACTACGAAGTGAGTAGCTTCTGCGCGCAAAAGAGAGGGAGACGCTATCCACTACGAAGTGGGTAGCTTCTGCGCGCAAAAGAGAGGGAGACGCTATCCACTACGAAGTGGGTAGCTTCTGCGCGCAAAAGAGAGGGAGACGCTATCCACTACGAAGTGAGTAGCTTCTGCGCGCAAAAGAAAGGGAGACGCTATCCACTACGAAGTGAGTAGCTTCTGCGCGCAAAAGAAAGGGAGACGCTATCCACTACGAAGTGGGTAGCTTCTGCGCGCATAAAAGAGAGAAAAGAGAAAGCGCGCAGATGGGTGGTTCTTCGTTGATAGATTCTGATGGATTCTGGTCGTCGCTGTGCCGCGATGAATTTTCCGGTGGCATTTCATAGACACTGCAAAAGCATCTTCGTAAAACCACAATTCAGAAATGGTGCGCTCAACACAATTCTTACCGTGAGTGATAACGGGTCACCTGTGCAAGCATCGGCTGGTATCACTGCTGGCACTGGCCGTGAAAATCATTGAGGCGATGAGAACAGAGAAACGGCAACGGAAATCGATGCAAAAACGTTGACAATCCATTGTTCACAATTAGCAAAGTGAGGAACGTTCGCGATCTGTTAAAGAAAATGTGCGCACGCGCTGTTTGAACGTGTTGTTCTGACGTTCAAAAAACGGAACGCGATCGTTCCTCAATCGATTGTCAACGTTTTTGCATCGATTTCCGTTGCCATTTTCTCTGTTCTCATCGCCTCAATGATTTCCACGGCCAGTGCCAGCAGTGATACCAGCCGATGCTTGCACAGGTGACCCGTTATCACTCACGGTAAGAATTGTTTTGAGCGCACCATTTCTGAATTGTGGTTTTACGAAGATGCTTTTGCAGTGTCTATGAAATGCCACCGGAAAATTCATCGCGGCACAGCGACGACCAGAATCCATCAGAATCTATCAACGAAGAACCACCCATCTGCGCGCTTTCTCTTTTCTCTCTTTTATGCGCGCAGAAGCTACCCACTTCGTAGTGGATAGCGTCTCCCTCTCTTTTGCGCGCAGAAGCTACCCACTTCGTAGTGGATAGCGTCTCCCTCTCTTTTGCGCGCAGAAGCTACCCACTTCGTAGTGGATAGCGTCTCCCTTTCTTTTGCGCGCAGAAGCTACTCACTTCGTAGTGGATAGCGTCTCCCTCTCTTTTGCGCGCAGAAGCTACTCACTTCGTAGTGGATAGCGTGCACATCTTTGTTTTGTTTTTGTGAAAAATACGTTTGACCGATACTTATATAGAAATAAATTGTAAAAAAAGCAAGAGATACTCAGCATGGCAGCACATTCATAAAAATCACTACACTTACTTCCAATTCAAAAACGTTGTTCTATTTTATTGCAAAATCACTAAGTTTACATCTGCAAAATCGACTGATATCAAAAACTGCGATTGTGCATCTTTTTGCGTCCAAGACAACTGTTGAGACGTCATTTTGTAAAAATGATGAAAAATGAAAAAACATGGGGTGTTTTATTTCCTATTTGAAGAAATTTGGTTTTTACAGTCAGTTTACTTCTTCAAGAAGTGAATTCTAAAAAAAAGGCAAAAAAATAGCATGACAAAAAAAATTTTTATTGTCCTCGTCTTATATTTTGAGTAAAATATGAAAAATCTGTTGAGCGTCAGCATGAATGAAAACAGTACACTGCCGGTGTAGGAAATCCAAAATGTTGCCATATTTATTTTGGGCACTAATTCAAGATTAATCCAAAATTCGTTATGTGTGAGGTAATTTTCGTCGTGGTAGATGTTCCAAATCCATGTGACAGCCGAGCCTGCATAGAGAATATTAAGAAATATAATTTGGAATAACAAGATGATGAATGGGGGAAACGGTGATTTGTTCTTGATTTTGTCAAACAAAATTGCGGAAATCACAAAAATGTTTAAAAGTATGCCGAGTAAATAAACACAGGCTCCAACTGTATAAATTTTGCGTTCTGTAGTGTCTAAAAAACAAAATGTAATTTTTTTAACTCTTTATTTTTTTTTTGTATTTTTACCTGAGCCAATACGCCTAGCTCCTCTAATATCGAAATACCATTCATAAAAAACATCAAGACAAACATCTGTATAATCTATCCAACAGTTTGTAAAGTTGTGAGTTTCATTATAAAACACATTAAATTTTTGAGAAGAAATAAAGCCGCCTGTTGAATTCTGATAACCAATTGTTTCATTTACCCAAATTCCAACATTGTTAGGACATGTAAAATGGCGATTTGGGCATGCGGTGGTGTTTCCCATTGCAATAACAACTTGCGATACTGATGCAATGGATAAAAATAAAAATATTTAGCATGTTTTTATTTTGGATAACACCTGAAACCATGAGTCAGTACATTTTCGGTGCGTGTGTGTCTACATACATAAGACACCATTTTTGCAGGTGATTTCGAAGCTTAAGCATTGCAAATATTATATTATTCAATGCAAACCAAAATAGAATATTACGGTACTTTGTTAGTGATCACGAGGTGCGTCTTGTAGGTGTTTGATCATGCTAACAGTCAGTTAAATGTATTTATTTTACATAATAATTTTTTTATAACAAATGAATTCAAGTTAATAAAAACTGCAACACAACATTATAATTATTCGATCCAATAAAAAACACCAACAGTTTTAAAAAGTCAATTTAGATGGAACAACTTTCATTGTTTTACGTCCACAACATTTCTTGACTCTTGCCTGGAAAGTTTTTGTGAAAATCAAATTCATCACCGCAGAAAATAAATTTCCAGCTGCAGACTGAACTTGTTGATTGAAGATCAAAACAATTATTCCGTGTATGCCGGTTCTGACAATCTGAATAATAAATTGCAAGAGCGCGCCATATTTTGGAAGGAATACATAATCGTAAAATCCATTTTCTTTCACTTTTGCTAAAAAAAATTTAAAAATACGCATTCATAAAATTGCAGAAAAAAGCATTACCATTGTATGTATTGTAAATGTGGAATGTTCCGGTTTCAATCCAAATTAAAATTGCAGTCAAAAAACATGGATAAAGTATATTCATTTCGTTTCGTTTTGTATTAGCAACATGAAAAATTCCCGGTTGCTTTTTGAGACGCTGAATGAAATTTTCTATTCTCGGCTTGCTAACTTTTATAAATATTGCAAAGTAAGCGACAAGGTCAATGCAGGAAAGAACAAAAAATATTCTTTGAATAAACTAAAAAAAATAGTGATAAAAACATTGGGGACGGAAAACATTTTTTATATTACATAAATACATATATACATATTTCACTTTGCCATTAAACATAGAACATTAAAAAAGAAAACAGCAAAACAGAAACGATAAAAGAACACGACCGAAACGAAAAAGCAAAAAAAATCGAAACCAAAATTTTTGTATGTACCCGCAACGAAACTTTGATTTCAAAAATCGAAAAAATCAGGGAAACAGTTTTCCCAAAACGAATATTCTGATTTCGTATAGAGACCTTTCAGTGCGCACGCGTTGTTTTTCATTGTTAGCGATAACCCGTCCCCCATTTTATTAATCAAAACCATAAAAGTAATACCGTCATCACTTCGTTCATTGTGCGTCCTTGGGCACTACAATACATTGTAAAATACAGTCCTTCTTTATGAACTAAACACTTGTACTTGTAGTATACAAATATTCCACTGCCAAAAATCGTCAACCACAAAATTAGGTTTCCAACAAATAAACCTTTTTTTGAAAACAATAGTTCATTAAGGTATCTCGAGAAAAATATGACTAATCTGTTAAGTGTAAGCATGGATGTAAACAACACACTGCCGGTATAGGAAATCCAAAATGTTGTCATATTTATTTGGGGTAATAATTTACGATCAATCCAGGGTTTTTCATTTGTAAGGTAATGTTTCATGTGATAGATTTTCCAAATCCAAGTGACAGCTGAACCCGCGTAAATTATATCGAGGAATATGATTTGAAATAACAAGATGATAAATGGGGGAAATGGTGATTTGTTTTTGATTTTGTCAAACAAAATTGAGATAACCACAAAAATATTAAAAATCATGAAAAATATATAAACGCATGATCCAACTGTGTAAATTGTGCGTTCTGTCGTTTCTAAAAAAAACAGAAAATTATGAAGATCGCATTTTTTTACATTTTTACCTGATCCAATACGCCTGGCGGTTTTGACATTTATCAACCAGTCATTGAAAACATCAGTACAAAAGTCTGTAAAATCTATCCGACAATTCGTAAAATTATGAGTATTGTTGTAAAATACGTAAAATTTTTTAGAAGAAAGGAAATCATCAGTTGAATTCTCGTAACCAATTGTTTCGTTCACCCAAAATCCAACGTCGTTAGGACATGTAAAATGGCGATTTAGACATTCGGTGTTTCCCATTGCAAAAAAAAGACTGAAGGAACTGGTGCAATAGATCTTTGCTAACAAAAATACTTAGAAACTGTATATTTGAAATAACACCTGGAATATGAGGAAGTATACAGTGCAAGATATTATTTTTGCAGGTGATTTATTCGCGTATAAAACAAGTTTGCATGTACGAATAATAAATAAATAATAAGTTTCCAAAAGTAAAGTTCCTTTTGTCTTCGATTTATCAGTACAAACGTCAAAGTTCTACGAGAGTTCTACGTCTTTTTTGAAAAAACATCCTTCGATACCAAAAAATATGTGATTTTCAAAATGGGATAAATGGCATATATAAACCTGCTCAACTTGATGACACATTTGAGTGTTAACGACGTTAACCAGTATATCGAAATCAAGGTTAAGCGAACGTTTGCGTTCGTTCGCGTTTCTTCGCAAACAAATTCGATTTTTCCTGTTCATGTTCGTTCGCGAACAAAATTTTTCTTAAATTTATTTGTTCGCGTTTGTTCGCAAACAACATTTAATTTTTCGAACAGATGAAACGAACGCGAACAAACAAGGTCAAAATTGTTTGCATTCGTTCGGTTTTTTGAAAAATTCTGAAAAACTGTTCGTGTTCATTCTCGAACAAAAAAAACGCGTTGTTAGCTCAACCCTGATCGAAATAGTACACACTTAAATCAAAAACAGTCAAATGTTCCAGAAAAAGACAACACACAAGATGATCAACCAGGAAGAAGAAAAACAATTGGCTATGTTTAGCCAGTTTGAATCGTACACATAATCTTCATTAGGCTTTGGGGTTGATGTGGCAAGAGTAGTAACTACTTCGGGTTCAGGAGTAGTAGGTTTTGTGGGAGGTTCACCATTGAGCAAAACAAAGATTTCGTCAAGTTCCAATTCTAAAACCCAATGCACATTTTTTTGTCTGTTTTTTTTAAGCATTAACTCACTCAAATCCACGTTTTGAACAAAATTATACTCATCGTCGAGTGAAGAAGTGTGGTGTTCTACATTCAGCTTATAGCCGGGGCCTTTGATGACTCGGACGTAGGTTACGTGGGTCTTTCCTCCTTTAACGGTTTGAATGAACATTGCCGAGTGGTACTTCTTTGCATCAGGATTAATATCGCAGTACATCTTGGACTTTTCACTACAGTGAGGACAATTGAATATGGGGCTCGACACGCTGTTGTCCAGACTGATGAGTTCAGCGTCGTCATTTTTTGTTGAGAAAGCAAGCAGCCAGCGAACACTACCATTAGCGTTAGCACAGCTAACAGCGGCTGTTGAACGTTTCTCTACGTGTACGTAGGCGTTGATGTCGGAACCTTGCCTGATTTCTACTTCGGTTTCACCACTCTTGTAATTGACATTGATGCTTATGACACAGTATTGAAAATCCACGTTGTTAATAAAAAATAAGACTAAAAAACAAGTGTATAATAATTTCGATAATTTTTTTAAATATGTATATATGTAATTTCTTACCTTCAAAAAAAATCGACTTTTCGTCCTGTTTGACAAACTTTGGAACAGCTGATGTGACATCTTTTTTGCCGGTTGGGAATTCGCATTCTTCCATGTAGTTTATGGGCTCGAAGAAGTTTTGGTAGTTGTCGCCGCCGATATACTGTATCGTAAAATTTCTATCCGCTTCTCCGTGCTTAAAGTAGAGAAAGAAAGGCGAGTACTTTTTAGTATTTTCGTTGTAGATGAAAAACGGTTGTTCGGTGTACACAGATGCTTTGATCGGTGGTCTTTTGTACTTTTTACCATTACCTAACGATATGCCGTTAGAAGTAACTTTAGGACCGATGAATTCAGGTTTGTAATTGTTTATCGGCTTTGAATACGGTACTGGAACTGAAAATATGTATAACATCAAAAAATTATTTTTATTGAAAAAATCATGATATAAATACATGAGTTTTTCACCGATAGGCTCCAAACTTGGCATAAAGGAAACATAACCTACATGTAGCACTGAAGTTTTTAACCAAAGAATACGGCAGTACACCAAGCTGAATAGACGGTTTGATGATCCTAATATAGGCATCAGTAACAGCTTTACGATTTTTGACATAGCAATACCGTTCGTCTGGAGGATCTGGAACACCTTCTACATGAATATCAAAAGTTTCATTACTAAACATGGTGTAATCCATTACAACACTTGAATTGCATGCCGGCATTTCCTAAAATATATTTAATCTATTATGTATATAGAATATTAAGTGTCTTACTTTAGTCATAATTACCTGCGAGCTTATGTCGAACGATGCATATTGACTCATGCCGTTTCCTATTGTAAAGCCATACTTGCATGCTTGGAAAACCATGCTTCTCGTTACCTCTCTTTGATTGTTTGCATTCATATCAAAATACCTCCCGTATTCTGTTTCAGCTCTCGGCACTGAATCAAAGTTACGTTGCGCACAAATGGATACTGAAATTATGTTACCGGGTAAATTTATTAGCAGCAAACACGCAATGATTTTCCTACCATTATACGAATCGCCATTTGTTCGTTTAGCTTCCTGTTTGACAATGTGATCATCGTCTTCGTAGTACGCATTGACTTGTACAACCGAGAAGCCATCCTTAGTATGATAAAATTCAGCAGTCATGCTGGATTTTTTTATCTTGCACCATCCTTTTTTGCCAGCGACGAGGATTACTCGGTCGTGGACATAGACGGAGCAGTCGTCGAGGAGGTCAACTTGGAATAGCTCTGCAAAGCACACAATAAGTACTGTTGAGTAAAAAGCTTAAGAAAGCGAAAAACTTAATTTCAAAAACGTGGTTTTGACAAGGTTAAGAAAATTAGGTTTCGAAACAAAAATGCCTCAATAACGCAAAAATTACTAAACACAAAAAAAACACTTTTTTAGTTCTCTCAAGTGTCTGAAAAAAAATTTTTCAAATAAATAAAATCTAGTAAAAAAATTAAAAAAAAACAATTTTTTTATTGTAATTTCTGTGTAACAAATACCAAAAAACTTACTGCCGTACATATCATTGAACATTCCATCGACGACCGAAAGCCGAGAAAATAGAACGGTGGCAAGTAAAACGGCAAGTGTCGTAGCGAAAGCAGAACGATGCATGATTGCGGCTGTCACGGACGAAAATTCTCGGTGTCTAACATAAATGTAAGTGCCGATATTTGTTGTCAACTTCACTGCAAGTTTTGTATGCAAATATCGATACGTAGTACAAGTTTTGGTTTTCGGAGGAGCGAGCGAGAAAACATGCACAGAAAAATAAATAGCGAGATGCAAAATTAATACAGAGCCCCAACCAAAAAAACACAGGTAAGTACAAAAATTTATTTAGCGGGAATAACTTTCACTGTTTTACGTCTACAACTCTTTAAAAAAGTTTTTTGACTTTTTTCCGAAAAGGTTTCGGAAAAACCAAAATCTCAACCGCAGAACGCAGTTTGAACTTGTTGACTGAAGATCACAACAATGATTGCATGAATGCCAGTTCTGACTATTTGGATAATAAATTGCAAAAGCGCACCATACTTTGATAGAAACACATTGTCGTTATAGAATCCTCGTTCGTCTTCTATCACTAAAAATAAATCAAAAGAATTTGAAAGTATAAAAAAAAGCTTATGTACATAAAATTTGAATTGTAAACTTAGATAGTGTGTTTTTTGGTCGATGCTCAGCATTAATTTTGCATCTCGCTATTTATTTTTCTATGCATGTTTTCTCGCTCGCTCCTCCGAAATCCAAAACTTGTACTACGTATCGATATTTGCATACACAACTTCCAGTGAAGTTTAAAACAAATATCGGCACTTGCATTTATGTTAGTGCGACGTTTTACGACACAGTTTTCGTCCGTGACAGCCGAAATCATGCATGGTTCTGCGTCTTCGCCATCTTGGTAACGACCCTGTTTTCATTTTGATCCAAAAGAAGAAAAATATTCAAACAGTTTGAAAAAGCGCGCCAAAAAATACGAATACGGTGGCTTTGTTTGTGCAAAAAAGGGTACATGCCGTCGTTCTGTGCGCATCTTATTGCAAACTTGGGAATTATCCCAGGGGATTCCCATGAAAGTCTCATGGGAATCCTTTCTTCGCCACCTCTTTGAATCATAATAATCAAAAAGTTTGAAACAACGCGCCAAAAAATTTCACACCGTCGCTTTATGTGTGTAACAAATCTTTAAATGGACGCATGTATGTGTGTACAGTGTGCCACCTCTTTGAATAATACATAATGTCACGTGTCTTTAGTTTTTAGCTTTCTGGGTCTCGATTTGTAGTCAAAAAGACCAAAAACCTTCTCAAAAAAGATGGCGGGAAGGGCGAGGCGGAAACTACGTTTTTTTTTAAAAAAAACTGGATTCTGACCAGAAAAAATCGCTCATTCAGGTAGGGTAGATGCCAGGGTCCGATAATTTTTTTGGGCATGATAAAGCCGAATTTTGTGACGACAAAATTCAATAAAAAAAATACTTGCAGTTGGTTTTTTGAAAAATCTAAGTACGCCACCGTATTTCCTGTTCTCTAAAACCCCCGTATTCAAATTTTCAGACAGTTTTGACGAAAACGACGCGCGGGGCCACCGGATTTTAAAATAAATGCATCTAAAGCCAAATCTCCAAAATCCGATTTTTTAAATTATTACCGTGGATATATAGACTACTTTCTGGGTCCTCTACAACTTTGGCTCAAAACATTCGAAAGTGTAAAAAACATCTGGTCGTCGGTTGTAAAAAGTTTCGCAGACCGCGTCTTAACTTTATTGAATCATAATTAACAACAAACATTATAAAACAAATACAATCAAAAATTTATTTAGCAGACACAACTTTCACTGTTTTACGTCTACAACTCTTAAAAAAAGATTTTTTTATTTTTTCTCGAAAATTCTTTGAAAAAACAAAATCTCTAATTGCAGAACCGAAATTTTCAGTCGCAGTCTGAACTTGTTGATTGAAGATCACAACAATGATTGCATGAATTCCGGTTCTTACTATCTGGATAATAAATTGCAATAACGAGCTGTACTTTGGCAAAAATACACTATCGTTATAAAATCCCCGGTCGGTTTTTGCCACTAAAACTAGAATTAAAGTACAAATGTTATCGAAAAAACCTTACAAAATTGTGAATTGTAAATGTAAATATTTCCAGTTTCGATCCAAATCAATACTGCATTCAAAAGGCATTGATACACTATTTTCATATCGTTTCGTTTCGTTTCAGTTCCATCGGAAGTTACCGGTTGATTTTTGAGACGTTTAATCATTTTTTTAATTCTTGGCCTACTGACTTTCGTAAAAATTGCAAAATAAGCGATCAGATCAATCCATGAAAGAACAAAAAATATTCTTTGAATGATCTAAAAAAACCATGATAAAAAATTCAATGATAAAAAATTATGGTGCTACCGTTATCACTATGTTTGCAACATCACTTTTTTCATCTGCACAATAGAGTGAGAAAAATAGACTTTCTTTTCTGACATTACATGGATATTTATAGTACACAAATATTCCACTGCCGAAAATTGTCAACCACAAAATTAAGTTTCCAACGATTAGACCTTTTTTTGAAAACAATAGTTCATTAAGGTATCTCGAGAAAAATATAACAAATCTGTTAAGCGTAAGCATGGACGTAAACAACACACTGCCGATATAAGAAATCCAAAATGTTGCCATATTTATCTTTGCCAATAGCGTGCGATCAATCCATAATTTTTCAATTGTTAACACTTTGAAAATATTGAAGTAATTCATAGATTTTCCAAATCCAAGCGACGACTGAACCCGCGTAAAGGATATCAAGAAGTATAATTTGGAGTAGCAAAACGATAAAGGAGGGAACGGGAGACTTATTTTTGATTTTGTCATACAAAATTGCGGAAATTACAAAAATGTTGAAAAACATGCCAAGTAAATAAATACAGGCTCCAATTGTGTAAATTACGTATTCTGTGGTTTCTAATGTATAAAAAACTAACGATTACAAAATTCGTATGTATTGTGTTTTTACCTGATCCAAAACGCCTTGCTGTTCTGGTGTCTATAAAAAAATCATCAAAAACATCCCAACACTGCTCTGTCCAATCGATCCAACAATCAGTAAAGTTGTGAGTTTCATTGTAAAACACGTCAAACTTTTTAGAAGCCAACGAGCCGCCAGTTGAGTTTTCGTAACCAAGTGTTTCATTAACCCATAAGACGATGACAACAAAAATTTTTTTCAACAGCCTGTTTTTTTAACGTTTTTCGAAAACTCAAAGTAGACCTCACAGTAATTCATTTTTTGCGTTTATACAACAAAAAGCATCCGGAGTTAGGCCCAGAAGCCAAAACTTGCTATTACTGCTTTTTCAGAAAACACCACAGGAAAATTCTGCAACAACTCTTTTAGTGCATTTTTCGTTTAAACTGCGATCAGCATTTATAAATTTAGTGATCAGGCGCAATATTTTTGAATTATAATAATTTTGTCATTTCATTGTACTGTGAAACTATTTTTACAATTTTTTTGCACATTGCGTCCATGATTTTTTTATGATGCGTTTTATTCTCAATCAACATAAAAACAATAACAAAAAACAACAACAAAGTAATGGAAAAAAGACGGTAGAGGAATACCCTTACGCAGTAGCATAGCTCGGCTACCGCGCCACCCCGACGCAGTAGTAGCATAGTTTGGCCATTGCGCCAGCCCAACGCAGTAACATAACTTGGCTACTGCGTCAAAGAGGAGAGGGAAGCAGCACGCCGCAATAGCGTAACTTGGCTATTGTGTCGAGATGGGAGTTGAAAAAATTTACACGACGATTACAATTACAAAAAATGATACTTTATCCGTTGAAGAGCATTGTCCAAGAAAAATGATAAAAAAAATATCCAGTAACAAATCAAAAAAGGATGATTTTAGAGAAACAATTACGACGACGATGTTAGCTATTTTAGAGGCGATTTTGATTAACTTGGGTCGATGTCCACGAGCAGCGAAAAGGGTAGCCATCCGAGTAAGCCGAATCCTGAAAAATAACACGAAATAAACGCCATAAGAAAAAAACAGACAAAAAAACTCAAAAAACGATCAGAAAAAAACTTATGTAACGCAACAAAAAACAACAACAAAGTAATGGAAAAAAGACGGTAGAGGAATACCCTTACGCAGTAGCATAGCTCGGCTACCGCGCCACCCCGACGCAGTAGTAGCATAGTTTGGCCATTGCGCCAGCCCAACGCAGTAACATAACTTGGCTACTGCGTCAAAGAGGAGAGGGAAGCAGCACGCCGCAATAGCGTAACTTGGCTATTGTGTCGAGATGGGAGTTGAAAAAATTTACACGACGATTACAATTACAAAAAATGATACTTTATCCGTTGAAGAGCATTGTCCAAGAAAAATGATAAAAAAAATATCCAGTAACAAATCAAAAAAGGATGATTTTAGAGAAACAATTACGACGACGATGTTAGCTATTTTAGAGGCGATTTTGATTAACTTGGGTCGATGTCCACGAGCAGCGAAAAGGGTAGCCATCCGAGTAAGCCGAATCCTGAAAAATAACACGAAATAAACGCCATAAGAAAAAAACAGACAAAAAAACTCAAAAAACGATCAGAAAAAAACTTATGTAACGCTACGAAAAATCGGACAAACGAACAACGTTGTAGTGTGGACTGTTTGTTCGACTTTTCGTGGCGGGGCAATCAAAGATAACTGTTCTGACTTTTTTGATTACATGAGTTTTTTCTGATCGTTTTTTGTGTTTTTTTGTCTGTTTTCTTCTTATTTCGTGTTATTTTTCAGGATTCGGCTTACTCGGATGGCTACCCTCTTCGCTGCTCGTGGACATCGACCCAAGTTAATCAAAATCGCCTCTAAAATAGCTAACATCGTCGTCGTAATTGTTTCTCTAAAATCATCCTTTTTTGATTTGTTACTGGATATTTTTTTTATCATTTTTCTTGGACAATGCTCTTCAACGGATAAAGTATCATTTTTTGTAATTGTAATCGTCGTGTAAATTTTTTCAACTCCCATCTCGACACAATAGCCAAGTTACGCTATTGCGGCGTGCTGCTTCCCTCTCCTCTTTGACGCAGTAGCCAAGTTATGTTACTGCGTTGGGCTGGCGCAATGGCCAAACTATGCTACTACTGCGTCGGGGTGGCGCGGTAGCCGAGCTATGCTACTGCGTAAGGGTATTCCTCTACCGTCTTTTTTCCATTACTTTGTTGTTGTTTTTTGTTATTGTTTTTTGTTATTGTTTTTATGTTGATTGACAATAAAAAGTGTTTTTACGAAAAAAGTAATAATGCAAAAAAACCGTTTATTTAAATCAAACCGCCACCGTGTATCAGATTGAATAAAAACGCAACATTTACGTTCATGTTTGGACTAGGTGTTCAAAATTATCGAATAAAAAGAGAAGAAGCGTCAACAGGTCGTTCGCGACTCAGGTTATCAGAAAAAAAGAGATTTTAGGCAATTAAGCGTCTCGAACATGTCTGAAAAGTAAATTTGCCATAATTACGCATCATGGAAAATGATTCCGAGTTTCGGGGCAACTACGATGGAATATGCTTTTTTGAAGCACTTTACGTTGTAATAAAGTAAACGCTGAAAATAAGTGCAAAAAAAAGGCTCATAAAAAAAATTTTTGTTGTCATCGTCTTCCATAATCCAACGCCATTGGGACATGTAAAGTGACGATTTAGGCATTCGGCGTTTCCCATTTAAAAAAAAAACTTGGGATACTATGGCAAAAAATACTGTTTTCTGCAAATGCGCACCTAAAATACTCGGCCCAAAATTGCAGGTGCTTGATTTTCGAAATCACCTGCAAAAGTTGTGCTCTACTCGTGTCACGTATTTATCTTGAGGACAATACAATTTGCAGGTAGAACGCAATTTTTGCAGGTGATTTGGAAGATCAAACATTGCAATCGCAACTAAAAATAGCTGGAAATAAAATATTACGGTAACCTTGTTCGTGAAAATATAAGACGATGACAACAAAAATTTTTTTTATGAGCCCTTTTTTTGCGCTTATTTTCAGCGTTTACGTTATTACACCGTAAAATACCTCAAAAAAGCATATTCCATCGAAGTTGCCCCGAAACTCGGATACATTTTCCATGATGCGTTTTTCTGGCAAATTTACTTTTCAGACATGTTCGAGACGCTTAATTGCCTAAAATCTCTTTTTTTCTGATAACCTGAGTCGCGAACGACCTGTCGACGCATCTGCTCTTTTTTTTCGATAATTTTGAACATCTAGTCCAAACATGAACGTAAATGTTGCATTTTTATTCAATCTGATACACGGTGGCAGTTTGACTTAAATAAAAGGTTTTTTCGCATTATTACTTTTTTTATTACTTTTTTCGTGAAAACGCTTTTTATTCTCAATCAACATAAAAACAATAACAAAAACAACAACAAAGTAACGGAAAAAAGACGGTAGAGGAATAGGGGGATCACCCTGATGCAGTAACAAAACTTGGCTACTGCGCCACCCCGACGCAGTAGCAAAGTTCGGCCATTGCGCCAGCCCAACGCAGTAGCAAAGTTTGGCCATTGCGTCAAAGAAGAAAGGGAAGCACAAGACGCAAAAGCACAGGCCCGCCGCAATAACGTAACTTGGCTATTGCGTCGAGAAGGGGGTTGAAAAAATTTACACGACGAATACAATTACAAAAAGTGATACTGTATCCGAAAAAGTGATACTGTATCCAAAGAAAAATGATAAAAAATATCCAGAAACAAATCAAAAAAGGATAGAGAAACAATTACGACAACGATGTTAGCTACTCTGATTAACTTGGGTCGATTTCCATGAGCTGCGAAGAGGGTAGCCATCCGAGTAAGCCAAATCCTGAAAAATAACACGAAATAAACGCCATAAGAAGAAAACAGACAAAAAAACCGATCAGAAAAAACTCATGTAACGCTACGAAAAATCGGACAAACGAACAACGTTGTAGTGTGGATTGTTTGTCCTCGTGGCAGGGCAATCAAAGATAACTGTTCTGACTTTCTTGATTACATGAGTTTTTTCTGATCGTTTTTTGAGTTTTTTTGTCTGTTTTCTTCTTATGGCGTTTATTTCGTGTTATTTTTCAGGATTCGGCTTACTCGGATGGCTACCCTCTTCGCTGCTCGTGAAAATCGACCCAAGTTAATCAGAGTAGCTATCATCGTCGTCGTAATTGTTTCTCTAATCTCATCCTTTTTTGATTTGTTTCTGGATATTTTTTATCATTTTTTTTTGACAATGCTCTTCAACGGATACAGTATCACTTTTTGTAATTGTATTCGTCGTGTAAATTTTTTCAACCCCCTTCTCGACGCAATAGCCAAGTTACGTTATTGCGGCGGGCCTGTGCTTTTGCGTCTTGTGCTTCCCTTTCTTCTTTGACGCAATGGCCAAACTTTGCTACTGCGTTGGGCTGGCGCAATGGCCGAACTTTGCTACTGCGTCGGGGTGGCGCAGTAGCCAAGTTTTGTTACTGCGTCAGGGTGATCCCTCTATTCCTCTACCGTCTTTTTTCCGTTACTTTGTTGTTGTTTTTGTTATTGTTTTTATGTTGATTGAGAATAAAACGCATCATAAAAAAATCATGGACGCAATGTGCAAAGAAATTGTAAAAATAGTTTCACAGTATAATGAATCGACAAAATTATTATAAATCAAAAATATTGCGCCTGATCACTAAATTTATAAATGTTGATCGCAGTTTGAACGAAAAATACACTAAAAGAGTCATTGCAGAATTTTCCTGTGGTGTTTTCAGAAAAAGCAGTAATAGCAAGTTTTGGCTTCTGGGCCTAACTCCGGATGCTTTTTGTTGTAAAAACGTAAAAAATGAGCTACTGTGATGTCTACTTTGAGTTTTCGAAAAACGTTAAAAAAACAGGCTGTTAAAAAAAATTTTTGTTGTCATCGTCTTATATTTTGGCATTTATTGCAAACATGTAAGTATCTTCAGTTTTATTAAATTACTTTAAAATATAAACGAATCTAACATCTGGTCTAATGATAACTAACCACTGAGTAATGGTGAAATAAAAAAACAAAAAAATAAACGAATAATCAATAAAAAACAAAAACAACAAAAAGTTATTTGACACGAACATTTTTCATATTCTTACATCGACAGCGCTTAAAAAAAGTTTTTTGTAATTTTTCCCGAAAAGTCTTCGGTAAAACCGAATCTCTGATTGCCGAACAGAAATTTCTAGCTGCAGATTGTACTTGTTGATTAAAGCTCAAGACGATAATTCCGTGTATGCCGGTTCTGACTATCTGAATAATAAATTGCAGAAGCGCGCAATACTTTGGAAGAAACACACTGTCGTTAAAAAATCCTCGTTCGTCTTTTACCACTGCAAACCATTTTTAAATTAATAATAATAATGAAAAAATAAAAATAAATAAACCTTACGAAAGTTATTATTGTAAACATAGATATTTACAGTTTCAATCCAAATCAATATTGAACTCAAAAAACATTGATAAAGTATTTTCATATAAGACGATGACAACAAAAATTTTTTTCAACAGCCTGTTTTTTTAACGTTTTTCGAAAACTCAAAGTAGACCTCACAGTAATTCATTTTTTGCGTTTATACAACAAAAAGCATCCGGAGTTAGGCCCAGAAGCCAAAACTTGCTATTACTGCTTTTTCAGAAAACACCACAGGAAAATTCTGCAACAACTCTTTTAGTGCATTTTTCGTTTAAACTGCGATCAGCATTTATAAATTTAGTGATCAGGCGCAATATTTTTGAATTATAATAATTTTGTCATTTCATTGTACTGTGAAACTATTTTTACAATTTTTTTGCACATTGCGTCCATGATTTTTTTATGATGCGTTTTATTCTCAATCAACATAAAAACAATAACAAAAAACAACAACAAAGTAATGGAAAAAAGACGGTAGAGGAATACCCTTACGCAGTAGCATAGCTCGGCTACCGCGCCACCCCGACGCAGTAGTAGCATAGTTTGGCCATTGCGCCAGCCCAACGCAGTAACATAACTTGGCTACTGCGTCAAAGAGGAGAGGGAAGCAGCACGCCGCAATAGCGTAACTTGGCTATTGTGTCGAGATGGGAGTTGAAAAAATTTACACGACGATTACAATTACAAAAAATGATACTTTATCCGTTGAAGAGCATTGTCCAAGAAAAATGATAAAAAAAATATCCAGTAACAAATCAAAAAAGGATGATTTTAGAGAAACAATTACGACGACGATGTTAGCTATTTTAGAGGCGATTTTGATTAACTTGGGTCGATGTCCACGAGCAGCGAAAAGGGTAGCCATCCGAGTAAGCCGAATCCTGAAAAATAACACGAAATAAACGCCATAAGAAAAAAACAGACAAAAAAACTCAAAAAACGATCAGAAAAAAACTTATGTAACGCTACGAAAAATCGGACAAACGAACAACGTTGTAGTGTGGACTGTTTGTTCGACTTTTCGTGGCGGGGCAATCAAAGATAACTGTTCTGACTTTTTTGATTACATGAGTTTTTTCTGATCGTTTTTTGTGTTTTTTTGTCTGTTTTCTTCTTATTTCGTGTTATTTTTCAGGATTCGGCTTACTCGGATGGCTACCCTCTTCGCTGCTCGTGGACATCGACCCAAGTTAATCAAAATCGCCTCTAAAATAGCTAACATCGTCGTCGTAATTGTTTCTCTAAAATCATCCTTTTTTGATTTGTTACTGGATATTTTTTTTATCATTTTTCTTGGACAATGCTCTTCAACGGATAAAGTATCATTTTTTGTAATTGTAATCGTCGTGTAAATTTTTTCAACTCCCATCTCGACACAATAGCCAAGTTACGCTATTGCGGCGTGCTGCTTCCCTCTCCTCTTTGACGCAGTAGCCAAGTTATGTTACTGCGTTGGGCTGGCGCAATGGCCAAACTATGCTACTACTGCGTCGGGGTGGCGCGGTAGCCGAGCTATGCTACTGCGTAAGGGTATTCCTCTACCGTCTTTTTTCCATTACTTTGTTGTTGTTTTTTGTTATTGTTTTTTGTTATTGTTTTTATGTTGATTGACAATAAAAAGTGTTTTTACGAAAAAAGTAATAATGCAAAAAAACCGTTTATTTAAATCAAACCGCCACCGTGTATCAGATTGAATAAAAACGCAACATTTACGTTCATGTTTGGACTAGGTGTTCAAAATTATCGAATAAAAAGAGAAGAAGCGTCAACAGGTCGTTCGCGACTCAGGTTATCAGAAAAAAAGAGATTTTAGGCAATTAAGCGTCTCGAACATGTCTGAAAAGTAAATTTGCCATAATTACGCATCATGGAAAATGATTCCGAGTTTCGGGGCAACTACGATGGAATATGCTTTTTTGAAGCACTTTACGTTGTAATAAAGTAAACGCTGAAAATAAGTGCAAAAAAAAGGCTCATAAAAAAAATTTTTGTTGTCATCGTCTTATATCATTTCGCTTTGTTTCAGTTCCATCGGAGGTTATCGGTTGTTTTTTGAATCGTTTAATGCTTTTTTCGATTCTCGGCCAACTTACTTTTATAAAAATTGCAAAATAGGCGATGAGATCAGTGAATGACAGGGCGAAAAATATCCTTTGAACATTCTGAAAAACATTATTTTTGTTGAATTGAAAATAATTATCGTGATGAGAACATTTTTTTACATTACAATTTGCACCTTCACTGAACCGAATTAATTTAAGTTTATCAGTTTTTTTTATATTTATGAACCGCTCTTTTTTAAAACATACCGTAATCAGTCTGTTACTGCTATTATCTGAACAAGAAAGCATAAAAAATAAGCCCTCTTTTCGGATAATACATGAATACTTGTAATGGACAAATATTCCACTGCCGAAAATTGTTAACCACAAAATAAGGTTGCCAAAAATTAGGCCTTTTTTTGAAAATAACAGTTCATTAAGGTATCTTGAAAAAAATATGACAAATCTGTTGAGCGTAAGCAGAGACGACAACAAGACACTGCCGACGTAGGAAATCCAAAATGTTGCTAAATTTATCTTGGGCAATAGATTGCGATCAATCCACAGCCTATCGTCAAAGAATGCAAGGTAGTGTTTTGTGTGGTAAATTTTCCAAATCCAAGTGACAACTGAACTCCCGTAAAGGATATCAAAAAATATAATTTGAAATAGCAAAATGATAAATGGCGAAACGGGTGATTTGTTTTTGATTTTATCGTACAAAATTGCAATAATTACAAAAATATTAGATAACATGCCAAGTGTATAGATACAAGCTCCAATCGTGTAAAATATGCGTTCGGTGGTTCCCTTGCTTCCCTGGTGTTCACCCAGTCAGCATAAACATCCCAACACTGTTCTGTAAAATCTATCCAACAATCCGTAAAATTGTGAGTATCATTGTAATACACGGTAAACAACATGGAAGCTAGCGGTGTGTTAGTTTGATTATCATAACCGCCAATTGTTTCGTTTACCCAAAATCCTACATTATCGGGACACGTGAAGTGTCGACGTTGACAATCGTTATAATTTCCCATTGCAAAATAAAGAATTTGATAAACCGAAATAAAAAATAATAATAAAATTATCGCAGATGCCTTTTTTGTAAAACACCTGGAACCCTGGAGCAGTGCTGGTGTAAATAAAAAAAACTTTTGCCGTTGATTTATGTAGGAGACTAAACATTATGAGTGCGACCATAAAAAAATTTTTGAACAAATAAAAGAGACAATAATTAGAAACGGTTGTTCATATTCGAATTTTAATAAAAAGTTTGATAAAATTTAATTTTTGATTGATGGTATTTAGATTTTTTTAAACCGAAGCCATTACTTCAGAATCAGATTTTTAAAAATCTATTATGGGGGATTTATTTGCGCACGATTTTGACTCAATACATTTGAAACTGCAAAAATTGTTGTGTTGCCAAATGTATAAAACAACAGCTTGTAGCCTGCTTCTTATGTTATGTAATGTATAAAAAATTTTTACGGTGTTACATTGACGATGTTAGCGACTGTTCTGTATACATCGCTAGACACCAGCGAAGACGGGAGGGGGAAAGCAACACATTGGCAACAAGAAGTTTTTTTTCTACTGCGTCGACGATGTTTTGATATCGCCAACAACGCCGCGGAGGCTGTATTATTTCTCATCAGCGATTGACAGTCAGTTGAATTGTTCCATATCACAACAAAAAGATGCTTTACATTTTTTGCGCGTTTGAAAGCGATTTTTGTACAATTTTTTTCTGTGAACTTAAAAAAATTATAGATTTGTTTTACCTGTGCACCGTTAATTTTCTCCCATGGTTTGTCCTCGGCAACAGCTGGAATTCGGAATAACTGTCGATGTTGGATCCGCTAATGACAACGACACTTCAACAGTATCTCCTGCTACTCCCGAAAACCCGCAGTCCCCTCAGCCCCGTGATCAGGCCTCCGACCGCGAAGTCATCATAGATCCCAACTTAATAGGTTGGCCATACATTCCGACCCCTGAGGCACCAGTTAAAGCGCCAATCACGTTAGCTCTTCCATCGCGCGAGGTTTCACAAATTTCCCTCCCGGAGATAACCCTTCCAACTTTCGACGGTAGCCCAGCACAATGGATGTACTTCATCGAATTCTTCCGTGCCGTCGTTTTCACGCAACCTATTGCTCCGGTGATCAAATGCACGCACCTTTTTAATCAACTGAGAGGTGCTGCAGCGCGGGCTGTTGGAGGTTTTTATCCGTCAGAAACCACGTTCAAAATCGCCCTTCGCATTCTTGAGAAACGTTTTGGCAATCCGGAATTTATCCGTTTGGATTGTTACAACAAAATTATTCGCATGACTCCTCTCACCTCAACTTCAACCCTTCAAGAAATTCGTACACACACTAATGAAATAGAAGACATTCTGCGTCTACTAGAGACCCTGGGAGACGACATCGAGCATCCGTTTGTGATTTTTCAAGTTGAACGACTGCTGACGGAAGAAATTCTTGACGAGATTTTTAAGCTACACGGATTTGGGCACAACTTAGCGGCAACGCGGGCTACGATTCAGGATTATCTGAAACGCAAAGAGCACATTCAGATTCTAAAATCAAGAAAGCAGCCTGAGGATGAAGTTCAGCCCGACAATGTCGTTCCGGTAGCTATGCAGCAAATTGTCCGGCGACCTTGGCGCCCTCATGCCCGTTCGCGCAACTACTATCGGCGGCGTTAGGTAAAATTTTTTTTATTTCTAGCTTATTTTTTAAAACAATTGCATTTAAAAAACTTTTTTAAATGCAATTGTTTTTTGGATAACTTCGTTAACGTCTCATAGATCATCAATCTGATGTATTTTTAGGATTGTGCAACTTTGCTCGGCTCGACTTCATCGTAGAAATATCCCGATAACATCTCCGATTTCTGTAAAACTGAATTGTTTTGGCGTGAATTGCAGCAATTCACTGAAAAAAATTGCCCGAAAGAAAAACGTACATACATTTTTTTAATCTCACTTTTTTTGTTGTTTTTGTAAAAATTTCTTACATGCAATTTTTCAGTTCATAATACCAATTGTTCAGCATTTTTTTTTGTTCTACTGACATGAATGATTTTCTGTTATTTTAACGAACGGATAAATATAAACACAACATTAAAATGAACACACATTCTGAACCAATTGCTTGGCGATTTCCAGATCGTAAAATGTTTTTTTTTATCTGTTTTGTGTCACTTTAAGTAAAAAACATCTGTCACTCACGTTTGTTCCCTTTTTTTCTGTTTTTTACAAAAAATATCAATCTGTCAAAAAATGCCTAATTTATGGTTTCTAATATCGAATACAATGTTCCCAAAAAATAAAATATTAGCTCCATCAATACCCTATACCCTCTTGACTTGCGGTATGTAAAGATTTTCTATGTGATTAAGCAAAAAGAAAAGAAAAGGACGTTTGACAACCAACACATTAATTGATGTGAGGCAAAACAAGCAGAAGCAAAAGAGGAAAGAAAGGAATATAAGTAAGTAAGAGATGCGGCTGGCCAGTCTGCTGCCAGTCGCTTCTCTCCCACCCTTTATAATCCTACCCTTCCTGCGCCCGGCAACTCAGATTGCCGCCTTTTGTTTTAACAATAAACGTTTTTAAACATACATACTCATTCATCCATCCATTCTTTTCCCTTTCCTTCCTTTTTCTCCTGGCTGCTGCTGCAAAAACACAACACAAAGAGCAAGTTGGGGACACAAGCCGTGGTTTGCATTTCCAACATTCGTTCCTGCTAACTAAAACCCCTAAAAACGAATCAATGAATTTTTGTGCCAATTAATCATGCACCTGAAAACCACCTGGCTGCTACTGTTGGATGCCATTTTTATTTTTGGTATTGTATCCACAAATGAGGATGCAAAGAGGCTGTATGACGATCTCATGATCAATTACAACCGCCAGCGACGGCCTTCCAACAGTCCAAACGAGCCCATAACGATAAAACTCAAACTCCGTCTTTCCCAGATTATCGACGTCGTAAGTTTCTTCCTTTTTTTTTTCTTTGCCAAAAACGTTAAATAGATAAATAAAATCAATTTCGTAATCAATTTTCAGCACGAAATAGACCAAATTATGACATGCAGTGTCTGGCTTAAACAAGTTTGGATGGACAAAAAACTTTCATGGGATCCCGAAAATTATGGGGGTGTGAATATTCTCTACGTGCCTTATGAAATGATTTGGATAAGTTTTTTTTCTCACCAAAAAAAATTTCTTCTTTGTTTTACGTTCCAGATTTGGTGCTTTACAACAACGCAGACTCAAGCTATAACATAACCATTTCAACCAAGGCAACGCTCCATCATACCGGTGAAGTTATATGGGAACCACCTGCTATTTTTAAATCACTTTGTCAGATAGACGTTCAGTGGTAATGAGTTTTACGATGTGTGAAAAAAAATTTTGCTACGTTTTTTACGGCTTTAAAAAAAATTTTTACACATTTTTTTCACACATTCCAATATTTTTTTTTTTCAGGTTTCCCTTCGACGAACAACAATGTTACCTAAAATTTGGTTCGTGGACGTACACTGAAAAGTTCCTAAATCTCGAGCTAAATCACGGAGAAACTCGTGTTGAAGAAATTATCAATGAAAATAATGAACTTGAAAATATTACCTTCGTCGAAGATGGAATTGGTTAGTTTTATATAATAGCATTTTCAAAAAAATGAACACAAAAAATTTTAGATCTCTCTGATTACTACCCTTCCGTTGAATGGGATATTATGGCCCGTCAAGCACGTCGAAGGGCCAAAAACTACCCAAGTTGTTGTCCAAATAGCGGTGCATACGTTGACATTCAGTACTTTTTGGTCCTGAGACGAAAACCTCTTTTTTATACTGTCAATTTAGTTAGTAAATTTTTTTCGCTCTTTCTAAAAAAAATTGATTTTTTTTAGGTTTTCCCATGCGTGGGAATCAGTTTTCTAACCATCCTAGTATTTTACCTGCCATCCGATTCAGGTGAAAAGATCGGACTTTGTATCAATATTTTAGTCGCTCTGACTTTCTTCTTCTTGCTGCTGGTAAAAAAAATATTTTTTTTATATTATATTTACAAAAAAATTTTAGTTGGAAATTATACCGGCCACAAGTATCACACTGCCATTGATTGGAAAGTATCTATTGTTTACTATGATCATGGTTACACTCTCGGTTGTCGTTACTGTTATTTGTAAGTTTTTACGATTAATTTTAAGACGAATAAAAATTTGGCGTTGTGTCCCAAATATCAATCAACAAATCTGGCGTTATGTCTCGAACGTTTTGCATCCAAACTGGGTCTCACAGCGATTTTACTATCTTTTTCTATATTTTGCAGCGTTGAATCTCCACTTCCGAACCCCGACAACCCATCGCATGAGTCCCTGGGTCAAAGTGGTATTCATTCAGTGGCTTCCAAAGCTACTCTTCATGCGACGCCCCTTCGACGAAAACGAAGAATCCTTCCGTCGAATGAACAAGAACAAACGCATGAGTCAGAATCTTCAGGTCATGATGAACTATCATGAACACCGAGTATCACGCGATGCAACTCGAACACGGGGCCTTTCACCGATCGATGAACGGATTCAGAAGCTTTACTACTCGCCACCCGTCGTGAAAGCCTTCGAAAACATCTGTTTCATCGCTGAACTTCTCAAGAAGAAAGATCGAGATGATAAAATCGACGAAGACTGGAAGTACATTGCCATGGTTCTTGATAGGCTATTTCTAATTATTTTCTCTATCGCGTGTCTGGTAAGCACGTGTTGGATTTTGCTACAGGCGCCTACGCTGTTTGATAACAGACAGCCTATTGACTTGCAGTACAGACCGACGGATATTAGTGATGTTGTAGATCCGACACCGCCTTTTACCGGGTGAATTGTTACACGTTTTGTATTTTTTAAGGGACGCATATAAATGTTTTTGACACACCGCCTGATAATAACACGGCCGTCAACTATTTGAATGATTTTTTTCAACAAATTTTATAAACAGAATATTGAAAAAAGTGTAAAGAAAAATATTGAAAAATTGGAAAAACACAGAACGGCAACATTATTTACCAGTCGCAGTTTGAGTAATACTGTTTTGCTTAATTCGCTCAATCATCCTAAAAAAAAATTTGTGTAAAAAAAACATAAAAAATTCACAAAACATACGTTTTGTATTTGATATCGCCTAGAAGACATCGTTCGTTGCCTATAATGATGATCAACTGCTTGGCTCGAGTGATGGCCGTATTCAGTCTCTAAAAACGTGCAGGTTGAAAAAGTAAAAAACAATAGTTATTTGTAAATATGTATCGTTTTACAAATATTAAAATTTTGAATCGTTAAAAAAATAATAAAAACTCGCAAACCTTATAATTCGCCATGAAGCCAAGATGCGTTGTTTTCACAGTCGTCAGTACAATAACCCGACGTTCAGAACCCTGGAACTTTTCAACAGTTTCAATAGTAATGCATTTGTGCTCACTGAGCAGCTGTCGAACCAATCTCTTCTATAAATTTTTTAAACCATAATTATGTATACAAATACTCTAAAACTTATAACACTTACCTGAGCAACGTACGGCGTAATAATACCAATGTCAGAAGGGACCAAATTCAAATCCTTCAACGCCAGCAATTCTTTGACGTTACGCTGAACTTCCTTTGCTTCAGCTTCGTTCTGAGACGAATTCCCTTTTTTTTTTTCGTCTCCATCCACATGATAGAAGAACATGGGTGACCGACTTCCCAAATCCTTGGCATACGATACAAAAGAATCATGACCCGGGGGTTGAGTTGGGACGAGAGTGGAATTGTAAAACAGGTCAGATGCAAGCTGAACAATTGAGTCGTGCGATCGGTAGTTACGGACCAGCTGCGTCATTAGTGTTCTGGAAAATTTGGAGTTGAAGATTTCTAAGAAAAGGGCAATTTTAAAAAGTCTTACCCATTGCTCGCGTAATCCGGCCGATTTTTAAGACGCTCTAACAAGCTAATATTATACTTAGTTTGTGTTTCGGTAAGCAGCCGATTTGTGATAACAGGCTCAAGTTGCATGGGATCTCCCGCAAGAACAAACCGCGTTTCGGAATTTCCGAAATAGGCAAGTGAAATTAAAGATTCCGGCTCAGAAACCTGCGCAGCTTCATCAATGATAATGTAGTTGAATTTGATGTCCTTGTCATTACTGTACAGTGGCGGCCAAAAGTTAGTAACATTGGGGTTTTTTTCAATATTACTTTGATAAAAGACGACCGTTACGAGGGTTCATATTTTTTTAATAATGCATGTATGTCAGTATGGTGTTTGAATGAGATACTTAGTGCCGCTTCGCACCGTACATCAGTCACTGTAGATAATAATCTTGATTTTCTCCAAAATGCGTAATTTGGTAACCTTTTGGATAATCAATTTGTGCAACACAGTTTTTTTCCGCGTTGTTGGTGTTACCAAATAACGCGTTTTGGAGAAAATCAAGATTGTTACCTACAGTAACTGATGTACGGTGTGAAACGACACTAGGTATCTCATTCAAACACCATACTGACATACATTATTGAAAAAAAAAATATGAACCCAATCGGTCGCTTTTTACCAGAGTAATATTGAAAAAAACCCAATGAACTAACTTTTGGTCGTCACAGTATTCCTCGCCAGCTAAATTTGTCTCACTATTGTCCCGCAACATGCGAGCGCGCGCCGACACGCTTGCTTCGCCGCACAGTGCGTAAAAAACAGCTACGTGATTTTTTTTTCACAGGCATTATTTAACTTTTTCTTTTGTTCTGATAGACTGGCTACATTTTGGCGAGTCGTTTGGTCTTTTTTGCGAAAAAAATATTCATTTTAGGCTGAATGACAAGCATCCAAAAATTGCTATTTCTTGCAACTTTGCCGGTGAAAAACCGGTGAAAGAACGGATCACTTTTGAGACGAGAACCCTCGAACTGCTGGTTTTGGTCGTCGTGCGCACATTTTTATAAGGGATATCAATAATCTGTTGATTTCTCAAAAGTGATCCGTTCTTTCACCGGTTTTTTGTTTTCCAATACGTTCTTTATGCCGCACCAAATGCACTGACTTAGGCAAAGTTCCATGAAATAACAATTTTTGGATGCTTGTCATTCAGCCTAAAATGCATTTTTTTCGCAAAAAAGACCAAACGGCTCGCAAAAATGTAGCCAGTCTATCAGAACGAAAGAAAAAATTAAATAATGCCTGTGAAAAAAAATTCACGTAGCTGTTTTTTACGCACAGTGCAGCGAGGCAAGCGTGTCGGCGAGCGCTCGCATGTTGCGGGACAATAGTGAGACAAAAAATGACACTGTGGGTCCACATGGGGGTCGCGACTGTATTTCCACACTCGTCGTACACTGCCGATTGTCGAGATTATGACTTTGTAGCTGAAAAAAAAGTATCGCAAGTGAATATTTCCTGTAAGACCTAAAAAACTTACTCGCTCAATATAAAGCCGTACGGCGCAAATTCTTTGTGCCCATTCCACGACGTATGTATCGGTGTTATACTATCCAGCTTCTTATTTCTGGCATTGAAATCCTCAGACAGCGACTTCGCAAAAAGAATTTTATTTTCCGGAATATTTTTTGCTGCCAGGAGAGCTTCCGCAAATGATTCAGCAGCCATGTTGGTCGCAGTGCAAATCAAAACCATGATATCCGGCTTCTGAGCAATCTGACACACTGCTTCCACCAACGTAACAGTTTTGCCGGTACCTGGCGGGCCAAAAAGGACAAAAGCATGTTCTGGAGACTGATTGATAATTCGTTCAACTGCCAAAACTTGTTCGTCGTTTAAATTTCTGTTAAAGCAAGTCAGCTTTTTTGGTCGAGATTCATCTTCATGTTGCTCGAATTCTTTTTGCACTTTAATTGGATCCTCAAGCAGTGGAAAGTACACTTTTTTGAAAATATCCTTTGTTTGTTCGTTTGACATTTTGTCGCAGATGAGACAAAAGTCATGATACATGAAAGAAGCAGGACGCGTGTAGATATCGAAGGTTTCGTTCTAAAAATAATTATTTATAACCAATAACCAATTTTTTGAATTTAAAAACTATTTAAAAAAAATACGATTGTGAACGCAGGTACGATATTAGCCGTGTGACGGATTTTAGAGAAACGGATAACGATTTGTTGGTGGTGCATTTCATAAATTTCACCTCCATAACATTCCATGGGTTCTCGGTTTTTGTCATCAAAAATACTGGATTTGACAAGAATGACTTCTGTTCCGCGTTTTGCGTTCGAAATGTGCGGATGATCGAGACGAATTGTGTTTTCAAAATACAGGTAAAAGGCATTGACTTGTATGGTTTCTCTCGTCATGTTGTTCCAAACTTCGTCTGTTTGCTCCTTGCTGTTACAAGGTTTGCCTGTCATGATGGGTTCCATTGATCTTATCTGAAAGAAAAAAAAGTTTTATCAAGAAAAGAAAGTTAAAAAAAAAAAGTGAATACCAATTCGTCCACCAAGCACAGCTCGCCAATAGTTTTGAATTTCCGTTTACAAATTGTCAAATCATCATTTTTGATAACCAAATCACGAGCTTCTTTGTATTCTTTGGGCAACAGGTAAACACTCGATGCACCACAAAAATTTGCTTGCAGCAGACATTCTCTGACGTACATTTGTAAATCCTGCTTTTTAAGCAACTCCGGCGCCAGCTTGCCGCTGAGTTCTATCACACGCTTGTCTGGTCTTCTTCTTCGGCAGCAGTCGTTTTCTTTGGGTGAAATTGCCATGACAAAATAATTTAAAAAATATTGCAGGCAGCTAACGACAGGTTATTCCAATAACAGTGTTGGCGTGTCGGAGGTTCGTTGTGCAATGAGTGCACACGCGTCCTCTCGCCAAAAATGTTGATAACGCGTGTTTCCCTTATCTTACTAAACCTCACTTGTCTTCTCTGCGTCCTCGCTGTATAGTCATGTTGTTGTATATGCAGCTAGTCAGGTTTTTTTTTTCCATGTTTGAAGTTGTAAAATTTTAAATTTCTATCTGATCTGAATTGTATGTGATCTGATCTGAATTCCGAGTGATCTGATCTAGATTATCTGTGATCTGACCTGATCTGACCTGATCTGATCTGATCTATGAGCTGATCTGATCCGAAAAGTGATCTGATCTGTCATCTCGGATTGTAACCTTGTCTCTTTTTTTAGATTTTTTAAAAAACAATCGCATGTATTTTTCAATTGAATATTGCCGTCATAAAATCGGCTGTACCACGCGTAAACCAAAAAGTTGGGCTCAGCTACCTATCCTATCATATCGAAAGAGTGATTTCTGGTCAGAAACCATTATCAAATAAAAAACGTAGAGTAGAATACGCCCTCTGGGTCTCGATTTGTAGTAAAAACAGCCAAAAACCCCCTAAAAAAATGGCCGGAAGTGCGCACGCGCCCGCGCACGCGCAAAAAAAGGGGTTTTTTGGTCGTTTTGACTACAAATCGAAACCCAGAGGGCGTAGTCTACTCTACGTTTTTTTATTTGATAGTGGTTTCTGACCAGAAAAAATCACTCTTTCAGATAGGTGGCTGAGCCCAACTTTTTGGTTTACGCGTGGTACAGCCGATTTTATGACGCCAAAATTCAATAAAAAATACTTGCAGTTTTTTTAAATCTAAGTCGGCCATCGTATTCCCCGACCCCTGAAACCCCCCTATGCAAACTTTCAGACCGTTTCGATGAAAACAACGTGCGGGCCGTTGGATTTTATGAAAAACACGTCTGAAGCCAAATCTCCAAAATCCGATTTTTTTTTAAATCTAATATCGCGGATATAAGATAAAAATGTGTAAAACATTTATTCTATTGTAATCATACTAGTCAGATTAACATATAAAAATAAAAAATAACGTGATAATCACAATTTTTGTATAAATGCCGTTGCAATCATCTTGTTTCATGGCTTCATTGTTGTAGCTGACTTGTATTCATTTCAAGAGCATCAAGAGTTATATTACTGTAAAGAATACAGCAGTAGCACATTCCTCCGTTTTCATGAAGAAACGAAACGTGGCTACCCACATTCCAACTGCAATTATCTTTTCTTTTCTGCCAATCGTTGTAAAAACAGTATATTCCGGGTCGGCGTGACAATATGTTGCTGGTAGCTTTACATTTAGCATCCGAAATAGTTCGATCGGCAAATCCGGTGAACGCAAAGATAGCAAGCAAGATGATAAGAAAATTCATGTTGGTGCAATTTAAGCGCGTCAATTATAATACTTGTTTGAACAGTCTGCGGTGAATGCAGACTCAAAACAAAAGTTGAGAAAAAGAGTTCGCCGTTCACATCAATCACAACAACTGACTTCGTTCACATCAATCACAACAACTGCTGGCTGCCGTTTTTTCAAATATCTCATCATTGATTTTTGATAAATTCAAAAAATTTGACAAAGCAGTAACATTTTTTTATATTTGACTATTTGTTAAATAAAATTAAGTTTTAAAAAATCTTGAGTTTAAAAATAATATCTGCAAGCCTAATTTTTCTAACAATTTAAAGAAATTAAAAAAAAAATTAAAATTAAGAACATTTACAGATTGCATAACTGGATTCGCAAACAACCCAATCAATTACAAAATTAAATTAGTTGCTAGGATGTAACCTAGGATATTTCTCAAAAAATGTGTTGACATTAAGAAAGCTTTTAGCATTTTTTGTTGCCTGGCATCTCATTTCAAATCCATTTTGTTTTTTTTACTTTTCTACAAGTCATTTGTAAAATGAAACGCTCAATACTGTTTTTATTTTTTCTCTGTTATTCCACTGTATTAACCGCAACTTTAACCGCAACTACTTTTTACAAGTTAGAAGGCTACGCTCTCTACGGTAACGAAATAACCCAAACCATGGAAGACAATGATAACGTCTGCGCTCAAAATTGCCTGGCTCAAACTACAGTATACTGCACACATTTTCGATTTTGGTCGGGATACTGTACTTTGTTCTCATATATTCGCAATTACTCGATTAATACTACAAATTGTGGATACTACATTCGAAACACAGGCTCCACACAGTTCACAGGAACTCAATTTACTCTGATTGAAAAATTGCTTGTTTATAACAGTATGTATATTTTAAAATTGCATTTTTTAATTACAGTATATTGTTTTTCAGTGTATTCTAAAAACCTCAAATGTCCTGATGGATTTAGTAGTATGACGGTTGCCAGCAATGGTGTTTGTGGTAGGTCGGATCTTACTGTAAGTTTTTGACAGATTACGGTAATGAAAAACTTGAAATTAAAAAAAAAAGAACAATCACCCGTGTTTGTTTTTGTTTCCAAACGACGTTAAATTTTTCAAACGGATAAAGTGAACATACAGTAGCGCTCAAAAATTTAAAGGCAAACACATATTGAATATTTGCTACCGTTAAACGCCATGGATGAAGTCCATATTTTTGTGGTAGGACATCCATACCAGTGTCTTTAATATCGCCATGTTTCGGACACATTGGGTCAAAAACAAATTTTTGGTAATATCGATTTCTAAGATGTGCGCGTTCGAGACGCTCAACCTCAAATTTTCTTACGATATAGGCGATCTATGGACTTTTTAGTCCGTAAATTAAATTTCCTAAGTGTGTATCATTGTTTGGAGCATTACTTCCTATTTCCCGGTAGAGTAAAAGCCGGTTTACCGTGTTTTTCAAAGCACAGTTACCCGTAGGCGTTTGTTAATTTTTAGTGCTCTTAATATCGATTTTAAAAGGCTACATTGATATCAAAAATTGCTAACAGAGTCCACAATATCGTCCAACCCTAGTTTCCCCCCAACGCAACCAAGAAATTTTTTTTTCTGATGTTGAGGTGTTACATCAAATTCACCAAAGTAAATATGCAAATTCCGAGAGACACCGAGTTGTAAAATCATGTCCCGTGGCTTTAAAAGATTGCCTACATGTTACTCTACATCAGGGATAACGATTTACTATGGCTGAATAAAGTAACTGTCATCCGCATCTACTGCACCCATTCCTCTGTCAAGGATGAGGTGCTTCGAGTTGGAACAAACTGAAAGATGCATTCTACTGCACCCTTTCCTCGTTGAGGTTTAGGTGCTTCAAATGTCTAACAAATCCGAAATAGGTACTAGTTGTCGGTTTCTTAATTCGATTACGTGCACCCCTTCCTCTCCCGGGAAGAGTAAGGTTAGGTGCTTCACCGAAAAAGAACGAGTTCATTCGTAAGAATGAACTCAGTTCGACCGTTTTCCCGTAATTCGGTACTCCCCGCGCGAAAATTCTTTGCTGGGACACGATGGACCTATGGTCTCAACGCGAAAGGGATTTTTGAGGCTTTTTTGACGTTTTTTATTGCAACAGTGAGTGTTTTTTAGATTTCAAGAGTGGATTGGGAGTTTTTTGCGATGGCGAATCTATCGGGGATATCAGAAATTCAATAATCGATCGATAAACTTGATTTAAAAAATTTATTTCAAAAAATAACTATACGATATCAGAATAAAATAGTAGACCGTATTCTGCGCCCTCGAAAATCCCCGGTTGCCAAAAACTGGAAGATTCTCCCCATGAAATAAGAAGTTATTTCAATTCTAAAGTTTTTTTTCATACAAAAAACGCGCGCTGAAGCATTTCAGTCGAAAGATAACACAGTGCGCGCAAGCAAATGCGCGTAGCGTGTTGCCTTTGGAAGCTTACTGCCAAGTCGGTTTCCCATCCTTATATACTAACTTTGGCATTGTGATTAAGTTCATCTTGATCTTTGCAACGAACTTTGCCCGGTAAAAAATATTAATTTTGACCTGTGGAAATAATTTATTAATATTTATTTTAAGATTTGAAATAACTTCTTATTTCATGGGGAGAATTTTCCTGTTTTTTGCTATTGGGGGTTTTTGATGGCGTAGAATACGGTCTACTATTTTATTCTGATATCGTATAGTTATTCTTTGAGCTACAGTAATTTTTTTCTCTAATTATCGATTTATCGATTTAATATTGATTTTTTGACAGTGCCATTAAATTTGCCGTAGCCGATAACCCCCAGATCCGTCTTTACACCTAAAAAATATCTACTCTATGCATATGAAAACGGCAAAAAACGAGTTTTCGCGTTGAGACCATAGGTCCATCGTGTGGGAGTATAAAAAGGCGGTAAGTGCGAGGGAACAGCCCCTTTCGCTCTTCTTTCGGAGTCGGTGTGACCCGTCCGAACAGCCCATTTCGCTCTTCTTTCGGAGTCGGTGTGACCCGTCCGATCCTTCTTCTAGTCTTCTCCGCCTGGTCCAGAATGCGCTCATATCACCGCGAACCGGACTACCATGGTCGTGATTGGGCTCGGCACAGTTCCCCAACCGTCCACCGTCTGATCAAGTCGGCAGTTCAGGAGGCCCTGGCTGCCGCGCCCGTCATCTACCACGTTACCCCCGCCATCCCCGTGGCTCCGGCTCCTGCTGAAGCGGGGGGCAAGGTTCCTCGGCCGAAGAACAAATGGAAGAAACCCAAGAAGAAGAAGGTCGTCAAGAAGGTGGCCTCGATGAAGCCTGTTGCTCCCGCCGTCCCCATTCCAGGCGGTATGCCTCTCACCGAACCATTCACCGAGCAGATCCTGATCCTTCCCGATACTAATCTGACCTATAAGACCTGTAATTAGCATACCCGTATATAAGACTGCCTTAGGTTCATAATAAACATGACTCTTTCTCTTGTTGTTTGCGTGCCACTGTCGCCTCTACTCTTGTCTGTACTCGACAGGCCATCGACGTACAGCACTGTTGACGAGACCAGGACTCGACCCACGCACCACTCCGAAGAGACTTGACAGTCACCGGCGACCGCACAGCAGCGACTCGTCGACACGCTAGGTAAGTTGGCCGGCAGATACCGAGCCACGGAACGACAGAATCTTCAAGAAAGCCGGCAGAGACCGAGCTCAGAAGCGACTAATTCGTCAGAATCAGCGATAAGACTGCACCGATTCCAGATCGGGCAGCGACCAGGCATTGCATAAAGAAACCTATGCAAATAGCCATCCACGCTATATCAGCCATCCGAAGCGTCTCGAGGAGCAATAGCCCTCCATCCGCATCGACAGCGATGCCGGACCCCCACCACCTCGCAAAAAAAATTTTCTTAGTTGCGTTTGGGGGAAACTAGGGTTGGACGATCTTGTGGACTCTGTTAGCAATTTTTGATATCAATGTATAGCCTTTTAAAATCGATATTAAGAGCACTAAAAATTAGCAAACGCCTACGGGTAACTGTCCTTTGAAAAACACGGTAAACCGGCCTTTACTCTACCGGGAAATAGGAAGTAATGCTCCAAACAATGATACACACTTATTGTTAGAAATCGATATGCAAAAAATTTGTTTTTGATCTAATGTGTCCGAAACTTGGCGATATTAAGGACACTGGTATGTATGTCCTACCACAAAGATATGGACTTATCCATGGCGTTTAACGGTAGCAAATATTCAAATATGTGTTTGCCTTTAAACTTTTGAGCGCTACTGTACGTTAAAATTTAAAAACAGTACATAACATATATTTTTTTAATTTTATTACAATATTTTTTTACATACTTAACGATATTTTTTACAAATAATGTATCACTATTTTTTACAAATCCTCGTTTCAGCGATCAGAATGCCTTGAATACTCATACTGGGTATACGCAAGCTTTGTAATCAATAGTTCGGTTTGCTTTGTTCCTCGAATGACCACAACATGTGGTGACCCTCCAAATGTAGCTGGGATAGTGTATTTTAATAACGATACAGCTATGTTGTGCCCCACAAGAGCGGAAGGTACATGTGGCGCAGCAGATTATAATACGTGTGGTGCACAAATTTGTGCAGCTTACTCTTCAAGATTTGCTCCTCCAAAAAATGCAATAGACAACAAGTTGAATTATTACGTTGTCAGCGGCTTTGTCAGTGTAGCCTATGTCGGAGTTTCCCTGCCGGCAGGAAAGACATACAGTATGGAAAATCTTATTGGCGGCGATGGTACAGCAGTTACGTATACAAACTTTCCATCGTCGGTTACGATGACCGGCGGCCAAGTTGTAGTCATGGGAAGTGTTGGCGAAAATGGCTTGTGGAATGTTGCTTCAAAGCCAACCACTACATCGATTTTTGCTTGCCTTGATGTTGTCATAGTTTCGTTCTAAAAAACTCTAATACATATATTTGCAACAAACTGAACTGTACTGTATTTTCAAATAAAATCAACAAAAGAATCAAACATTTTCGTTTTGAAAAAAAGGAAAAAAATCGTTTTGAGTCATTTTTTTGGCAAATTTGCGATTTGCTTATGATTTTTTGATTATTGAAACTATGCAAAATCACAACAAAAATGTATACGTTCGGAAAAATTATATTCACTTTCAAAATTTGCTCTCATTTTTTTTTGAAATTTGAAGAAGAAAAAACAAATAAATACAATGGAAAAAGGTTTTTAGAAAAAATCTTGTTTCAAGGTAAAAAAATGTGTGTTTATGTAGTATGAGAAAAATACTATATTTCGTTCACGACAAAACAATGCCCTTGATAACTTTAATATGTGCATGTCTGAAAACAGACGACAGGACAGTATAAATATGCATGTACATTACCTTTACCTTAACTTACTACGTTTACATTTACATGTTATTATGTTTTTGTAAGTCTGTCTGGCAGCAAACAAGTTGTATTATTTTTTACGCTAAAATACAGCACTCTGACATTGTAAAAACACTTTTTTTTGAAAGATAATTTACAAAATTATAAATAAATACATCTTTTAAATTTTAAGATTTATAAAAATCAGAATTTTACCAAATTTGTCCGACTTGCTTACATTATTGGGTTATAAACAACCAAAAACGTAAAAAAATGAATGCTTACAACAAATTTTTCTTATGCAACTATTATTTTCTTCTTTTTTTAAACAATTTTTCTTAATTAAACTTTTGCAGCCCATACATACATACATTTTTTATTTTTATAATCGCATGTTTCCGTTTTTACAAACTTTGCTATGCCATTGAGAGTACACAGAGTTCAATTCAAACAATCATCCTGGTTTTTAATTTTGTATTCTTTAACAAAATAAATAAACTACATAGTTGTTGTTTTCTCTGTTTTTCGTTTCATCCATTGCAAATAAATAAAACCACGTTGTTCGAATTTTCCGGTAAATAGCCTAAATAGCTTTATTTATGCGTCACACATTTTTTATAGCCTTGGCAGAAAAGATTCTTTGAACGGAAATCGAAGAAAGAAATTCATAGGATTTTCATTATACTAAAAAAAAAATAAAAAGGTACAAAACGCATGTTGCATTCATTTGTACTACGCCGCACCCTTTAGACCGGCAAGGGGGCAGTACGGGGTATAAACTCACATGTGAGTAATACGCAACTAAATTATTTATTGAATTATTAATTAATTAAATTGAATACCATGGCGTCAGAGATACGTTGAACTTCCGCCAACACGGTAAAAGCGTGTTTTTTCGAGCGCAGTAAATTAATTTCTGTATGAGGCCACGAATTACATAGAACGGGTCGGGTATAAACTCATAGGTGTTTTTATCCGTTTAGGCCCATATATAATTAATTCAGGCGCAAAATGTATGTGAAGAACACCTTTTTTTATTGTTCTTCATCAAATCGATTTTTTCAAACCGTAAAATGCATGTAAATTATTCTTTGGTTTTGAAACAATCTCAGGCGTGAACTTTTCCTAATTAATTTTTTCAAATTTAAATCGTAATTGTAATTTTGAAAAAATTGCGTAAATTTTTATCTTCACCCTCCTGTTTTTTCTGCACGGCCGACCAAAAATTAAAAAAACCGTATCTATTTATTTCCGTCCTTATGGTATTTAATTTCAGTATGTGGAACGCACACTACTAATTTATTGCTTCCTTTTTTGCAAAATACATATGTAAATAAGACTCCAATGTTCAGTTATTGCAGCTTTTTATAAATGCTCCTGATTTCAGAAGTGAATGTTTATGTACATGTCATGCATGGTCAAACACTTTCCTGTTTCCTATTGCTTCCGGCAAACCAAACAAAAGTTGTAAAATATCCCAAAAAAATGTTCATTTGCTGTGCTTCAGGCCATGCGTGCTTGAAACAAACACGCCACCGGTCTTGTGGCACTTATGCCACACTGAAAACTTGATTGTGGCTGCAGAAAACAAAAATTATACTTCCGTGGTTTAAGAGGGACTCTGCGAGCCGATTTGAGGTCGGCGACCCAGCTAATTTACAACTTCAAATGTTTTGTGCCCAAGTTGTAGGGGGGCCTATGGGAGACTCCAAATGGGCCATAATAGATTTTTCAGATGCCGGATTCTGGAGCTAGGGCTTCTCGAATGTTTCGACGTCAAAATTTCAAACTGCTTCTAAAAATCTGATTTTTGGCATACAGGGGTATCTTGGCACGAGAAATCGACTGGTGTATTCCGATTTTTCAAAAAACATCTGACTTTTTTGAAAAAATTGATTTTCTTCGATTTACCTGTTTTTACCGTCAAAAATTGGCTGTGGCGTCCGAGAAAGGATCCTCCAGCGGGTTTTGACACCGGAATCTGAAAGCCCGTCTTTTTTGACGTCGATTGAGGTATTACACAAAAAAAATTATGTCCCTTTATTTGACCAACACTAGGCTTGTATGGCGCGCACTTGGTAAAAAAACACCTTTGTCGAGTTTCCGAAATGAATATTTTTATAGTTGGAAAAATCTAATTTGTGGTTTCCGGGGGTATTTTGGCACGAGAAATCGACTGGTGTATTCAGATTTCTCAAAAAACATCTGATTTTTATGAAAAACTTGAGGGTTGATGTTTTACCGTTATTTACCGTCACAAAAATGGCTGCAGCGCCCAAGGGCAGGTCTTCCAGGCAGGTTTGATGCCAGAATCGGTTTCCCCATCTTTTTCGACGTCGATTGATGTATAACACAGAAAAATTGAGGTGCCTTTCTTTGACCATAGCCAGGTTTTTATCGCGCGCACTAGGTGCAAACACCCTTTTTTGCGTCATTGACCGAAAAAGACGTGCGCACGTGTAACAGGAGTCATGTTCAAAAAAAAGCCCTGAAGCCAATTTTTATTTTATGTGCTTACGGTCACCTGGGTATGTTTAGACAGGTCCTAAAAATTGTTTTTAGCGACTTGCGCTCCTTATCAGATAATTGAAGCGGTAAATTACGATATTTCAGTTTCATGTTTTTTTAATGCCAGTGACAATACACAAAATAATCGGATGATCAGCGCAAGTCGCTAAAAACAATATTTAGGACATGCCTGAACACACCCAGGTGACCGTGAGCACATAAAACAAAAATTGGCTTCAGGGCTTTTTTTTGAACATGACTCCTGTTACGCGCGCCCACGTCTTTTTCGGTCAATGACGCAAAAAAAGGTGTTTGCACCAAGTGCGCGCGATAAAAACCTGGCTATGGTCAAAGAAAGGCACCTCAATTTTTCTGTGTTACACATCAATCGACGTCGAAAAAGATGGGGAAACCGATTCTGGCATCAAAACTGCCTGGAAGATTCTCCCTTGGGCGCTGCAGCCATTTTTGTGACGGTAAATAACGGTAAAACATCAACCCTCAAGTTTTTCATAAAAATCAGATGTTTTTTGAGAAATCTGAATACACCAGTCGATTTCTCGTGCCAAAATACCCCCGGAAACCACAAATTAGATTTTTCCAACTATAAAAATATTCATTTCGGAAACTCGACAAAGGTGTTTTTTTACCAAGTGCGCGCCATACAAGCCTAGTGTTGGTCAAATAAAGGGACATAATTTTTTTTGTGTAATACCTCAATCGACGTCAAAAAAGACGGGCTTTCAGATTCCGGTGTCAAAACCCGCTGGAGGATCCTTTCTCGGACGCCACAGCCAATTTTTGACGGTAAAAACAGGTAAATCGAAGAAAATCAATTTTTTCAAAAAAGTCAGATGTTTTTTGAAAAATCGGAATACACCAGTCGATTTCTCGTGCCAAGATACCCCTGTATGCCAAAAATCAGATTTTTAGAAGCAGTTTGAAATTTTGACGTCGAAACATTCGAGAAGCCCTAGCTCCAGAATCCGGCATCTGAAAAATCTATTATGGCCCATTTGGAGTCTCCCATAGGCCCCCCTACAACTTGGGCACAAAACATTTGAAGTTGTAAATTAGCTGGGTCGCCGACCTCAAATCGGCTCGCAGAGTCCCTTTTAAATGTAAAAATATTTTTTTGCTTCATTTTTACTTTTTTACAGAATGGAGCACGTCATATTACTTCACCGCCTAAATTCCCTAATATCCGGCACACTTGGAACCGTCTTAAATGGATCGCTCCTGTACATAACCTATCGGTCATCATCATCCGCTGGTTTCCAACAATACAATACTCCAATCATTCAAACTTGCGTCATAGACTTGGCATTTTCCCTTTGGCTTTTCCTTGCAAATCCCATCATTGTTCTACGAGATTTTTCAGAATACGTAATTTACAATGGATTTTTGTTACTGTTTGATGACTTTCCTGTCGACTGGAAACGAGTACTCACAGCATTTTGGGCATTTTTTCTCCAACTTAGTCTTTGCTCTGTGGCAATTGGATTTGTTTATCGCTACCGACTGATCTGTCATGGACTACAGTATACACTGTCTTTTTTTCTGGTGTCCATAAGTTTGAGCATCGCAGTGGCTATTGGGTTCGGAGCTGTAATCTATTGGGCCTATATGATAATGGGTCAAGCTTACGTTGAAAGGATTGATATGCTATTACCGTATTTAAATGACAAAAATGATACAACAATGACTATTGGGATGCTCAAGGCTGTAGGTTTTATTTTGACAAAAAATTTTAACTTTCAAAAATATTTTGAAAATCTAAAAAATTTAGAAAAAAATTTTTAAGTACAAAAATTAAATCTAAAAAATTGTATTTTTTGAATACGGTTGAGTCATCGAAACCCCTAATTATGCATAACTCAGGGTTTCAAGATTATCCAACCACATGCAAAAAATAATCTTTGGCATTTTTTCCTAATGCACTATAAAAAAAACCGTGTTGACGGGTTTCATCGTTAATGAGGAAATGCAAAAAAAATCTACCGTAATCTTTTACATTGAATTTTTTTGCAATATTTTTTTTACAATATTCTTTTAGAAAACCCTGCAATACCTCCTAGTCAATGTCTACACAATTATCGTCAACGGCATAATCTACGGCATGATAGTCTACTGTTCCCTAAAAGTAAAAAATGTCATGAAAGACAAATTCAACAACACAAAACCTTCTAAAAAAACCGCCAAGCTTCACGCGCAGATTTCCCGCACACTCATAATCCAAGCTACAATTCCTCTTCTAACAACATTGGTTCCAATGTCCATGTACCTGTTTGTCGTTGTATGTCCAGCCTTGGACGGGGTCGCTGTGTCCGCGCTGGCCACACTTGCACTCTCGTGGATACCCATGGGTAATGCCCTTGCTGTCATTCTGTCGGTTAAATCTTACCGAAAACGGCTTCCCAACTTATCTACGGTTAAGAAGACTTTTTATATGATTTTGAGGTACTATGTGGTGCCACGGGAGTATAACATGGTCAATGTTTGACTTCAACTCGTTTTTTGTTGTTGTATGTATGTACATGTTTTATTTTGTAAATTGTTGATTTTGACAGTTCAAAAGTATGTAAAAATAAAGTCATAATAAAAACATAAATATTTCAAAAATGAATGACGCAAAAGATGTTTCACAATTTCTTTTCAAGACCGTCAATCGCGTGCGCATTGAAGCATCCACATACGAGAACAATCGTAAAAATGAATACTGTTTCCCAGTCATTGAATATAATATTTTATAATTTTTTATAAGTCTGTTGTTTTCTTCTTCCCCGTAAACGTCACACATTTTGCATATAGTATTTCCTGATTCATCTGAACCTGCAAAAAAATACATAAATATAATATTAAATTCATTGTTTGCCAAATTTTTCTCATCATTAGTCACAGATCAATTTTTTTCTTATATTGAGTTAACGACTTCATTTTTCAGATATAAATAATTCAAGTGATAAAAATTATGTTATTTGTTTTTGATGCAAAAGTTATAATTCTTCGTGTTGATCCACAAAATTCTTTTCTTAAATATATTTGTTTGCGTTTGTTTGCAAAACTGTTTGTGCAAAAAAACTGATTTGTCGATAAAAAATGTCTAAATGTTAGTGTTCGTTTACAGATCAAAAAATGAATGTTTCTTGTTAGTGACGTCAAATGTCACTTTGTATAACATTTTTTATATTTATCTACGTGGACATGTATTTATTGTAATAATATGCCTTTTAATACGCGTTCACACACCATAATCAGCTGTTCTTTCAACTCAACTCTGCCATTCATGCCTGTCAACTCTGCCATTCATGTATTTTTTTTGAGATGCAGTAGTATTTTTTTTGCATGTTTTTTTTACTCCAGAGCAGGGGTCGTTGGGCCGGAAAAGGCGTAGTCGTGGGATTAGATACTATAACATAATAAGCGCTACGCACCGGATAATAAATTGTATGTATGTATAGTATTTACATGTGTTTTGAAGCAGCGGGGTATGTTTTTTTTTGTTTATTTATCTGTATTTGTTAATTTACAAATGGAAATGTCATGCTGATGACACCAATTTTTACCAAATTAGTTGACAACGAGCGGAATAAGCTTGTAAAGAAAAAATATTTTACGATAATTTTTTTTCTTTTCCAGATTAATAGTTCTAGTTTCATTCATTTTTGCCGTTCAATTCTGTTAAAATTAAAAAATATGTTTTCGCCGTTAAAAAACTGCCCTTCAGTGAACATTTTTGATATTCATGCATTTTTGGTTAAATTATCATATTTATTCAGTTCCTGAATGCTTTGCGTTGTCTGGCTGCCCGCTCATTTTTCAAAAATAACAGTCTCTCTTCGATAAAGCTCATAGATTTCGAACTTTTTCGTTATTCGAATATCCGCTTTCTTAACGCTATGGAATCAACCACAGCAACAGCGCAACTACGATGGGCATGTTTTAATCACAGCTAAAGGAGAATAATATACTACAAAACATTGGTAGCTCATGATGTTGGTTGCTGCAACCGACAGGATAAGAGAGGAGAATTCATTTGGTGAAGTGATTTGGTGCCGTCGCGCGGAAACGCGCTATTCATATATAGCAAGATTGTCAAATGGCCAAAACTAAAGTTTAAAAGTTGCCGAAAATTGATCCCGAAGCTCGGCTCGAGCCGAAATTAACCCGTGTTAGCCCATTTTTTTGTTTTTTTATTTAATGATAAATATAATTATTAAAAAACCCAAAAAAACAACCAACCTTATTTTATTTAAATCAATAAAAATGCATTAGACTGCCGTTTAAACTAAAAATGGTAATACAATATTTTTGCAAAAATTCTCAGTATCTGACACCTCAATGCACAAGTTTACTTACAATAAGATGCGCATAGAACAACGGCGTGTGCAAAATCGAACTTTTTTCATTGAACCTGTATGTTTGGCAAAACTAGGTCAGCGCCGCCTACGATATGCGTTCATGTAAAAGTATTTTGCGCACATAAAGCGACGGTGTTCGTCGTTTTTGGCGCGCTTTTTTTTTATTTTTTTCATACTACTTTTTTATTCAAAATCGGCTTATTCGAACCCACCGGCCCGTTTTAGACACTGCCCAAGACGGATTAACAGCTAACTGACATTGGTTGACCTGGTTTTGGATGTCCCAATGTTTTGTTCTGCAAATCGTAAAAATTATTTTGAACTAAAACGAAAATTTTTACATTTTTTTGTTATTTTTAGTTTTTGTGCAAAATTGTGTCTACACGTGTTGTTTTTATAACTTTGTAACTTTTTTGTCATATGCATAAGAATAACCCCATTGTGCGGTGCCTAAAAATCTCTATAATCTTTGGACATGATGTTTTTTATTTATAGCAAACCTCGAACATAAGATGTGGACGCACAAATCTATTCAACATAAGGGTCTGTCGAGTACGTACTTTTTTTATTGTCTGGTAATGCAAGAATAATAAGAAAAACTTTTTGTGTCTTTATTTGATACGGTAGTTACTTAACATATTCTTAATAGGGTAACAACGTATGAATAAATGTAATCCACTATTCATAATAGACATTCATCCATTCATTCATTCATTTAGTCATTCAATCATTTATTAAACTCGATGTTCAAAAGTGCACGTGCATTAGGGCATCTTTACATTTATGATACAATATTTACAATAAGTTTCAAGCTTTATTTGCTTAGAATTAACAAGTCTCATTTTTTGTGACATCACAGATTTGTTGTTAGCTATCAAACACCCCAAACATAACCGGAAGTTAGACTTCAAAAAAGGCGATTTTATGGTTTTTGGAGCTTTAGAGTCTTTTCTGGATTTTCTAACAAAAATCTTTTTCTTGCAAATTATACAACACTGTTCTAAATATCCAGACAAGTGTCAAAGTTCAATTAACACTGTTTGGCGGTGCATACATATGTATGTGTTGATGCCAGTGTGCTCAGTTGGGCAGAAAATCAGTCGCCTATTATTACGTCCTTTTTGTTTTTGTAGAATTACGTCGAAAATAGAACGGTGTTAGATCATTATTTATTATCATTAATTTTTTTGTGTATTAGAGATTCTTTATTTTTATTTTGTCATTTGATTATTTGGCTTTTAAAAAAGCTCTGCCCCGCCTCTTCAAAATTTCATTTTTTAACATGTATTTTTGATCATCAGTCAAGCAAAAAAACATTTTTTCAAGACTGTAGATAACTTTTATTTAGATATGTAACTTTCATATACCACGCAAAATACAATCTTGCTAGAAAACTTACTCACGTTTTCGGGCATTTTTTATTACATTACACGCAAAATTCACCTGTTTTCTACAAATTACCATTTTTCCGTACACCATATTTGTAGAAAACTCTTTGCGTTCTGCACGCGCTACCAATTTATACACCATGCTTAGTTTTCCGAATTTTTTTCAGAATGAAACATATCATATTAATCCATCGACTTAACTCTCTAATATCCGGCACGCTGGGAAGTGTCCTGAATGGATCACTCATGTACATAACCTACCGATCATCGTCATCCGGGGGTTTTCAACAGTACAACGCTCCAATCATTCAAACCTGCGTTATAGATCTCGTATTTTCCCTCTGGCTTTTCCTTGCAAATCCCATTATTGTTCTACGAGATTTCTCAGAGTACATTATCTATAATGGAATTTTAATACTCACACATGAAGCCATACCTATCAACTGGAAACGTGTGCTTACTGCTTTATGGGCATTTTTTCTACAGCTAAGTCTCTGCTCTGTTGCCATGGGATTTGTTTTTAGGTATCGGTTGATCTGTCATGGACAACCGTTTACTAAGTCATTTCTACTTGCATCGCTGAGTTTAAGTATCACAGCTGCATTAGGATTTTCCAGCATTGTTTATTGGGCTTACATGATTATGGGTCAGTCGTACGTTGAAAGGATAGAATCTTTATCTTCGTATTTGGCAAATGAAAATGATACAACGATGACTATTGGAATGCTCAAAGCTGTAAGTTTTTAGTTAAAGGCATTTTAAATTTTCTGAAATGTTCACGTGATACGCAATTTGTTTATTTCCTGCACGTCAGAGGATGAATTCTTGATCTTTTGAGACGTATACTTTAGAAACTTTAATTAAAGTTTTAATTAATTCTGTCTGGGGCTTGTTTCATTGTACATAATTAAAACCTTCTTTTTAATATCTGCAGTAGATTTGAACCGGATTAATTTGTATCAAAAAGTAAACAAAAAATACTGTTTCTCGCATTTTAAATTTAAATAATTTACTTCCTTTCTTAAATTGAAATTGAATGTATACAGGTGCAACAAACACCTTTTAAATATAATGAAAAAGTTTAATTTATGTAACGCTTCCGGTTATTACATTAGACGTTACACCATTGCAATTAATGATGTAAGCAAAACTGTCTGAAAGCATTATTTGTACTTCCGGTAGTTCACCGGAAGTTCAAAATGCATCCTGTAATTTGCTTCATATCCAAACGAGACCAAAAATCTTTTTGCCAAAACAAAATTAATTTGATGACTAATTTCCAGGTCAGCATCCAATACTTTATTGTCATTATTTACACATTTCTCGTCGACGGAATAGTTTATACCGTAATCTTATACTGCTCGCTCAGGGTAAAAAATGTCATGAAAGATAAATTCAGCAGCTCTCAGCCTTCTAAAAAAACTGCCAAACTTCACGCACAGATATCCAGAACGCTCTTTATCCAGGCTTCTATTCCGTTGATAACAACGCTAATTCCAATGTCATTGTACATTTTTGTGATCGTCATTCCAGCGTTGGATGGAGTTGCGGTATCAGCTTGGGCGACGCTTGCACTCTCGTGGATACCCATGGGCAACGCACTGGCTGTTATTCTTTCGGTTCAGTCGTATCGTAAGCACATTTCAAGCTTGATGCCTTTCAAGTGTACTGTTCAAAAAATCGTAAAGTATTATGTGTTGCAACGCGAGTATATTTTTATCGATGTTTGATTTGTTTATTTTACAGGTATAAATGTTAAATATTTATTTTCAAAAAACATGGCGGCGGGCTTTAAAAATAGACAAATGCAACAGTGATAAAAAAATTTGCTTTGTACCCCGTATTTTTATAAAATTTTAAAATTGTTACCATTTGTTTATACATAATGTTTGTAGATACATACATTCTCAAACCACAACTGGCTTTTTTGCAATTTTTAATTGCCAAAATGTGTAACTTTTCTGGTTATTTTCCTATTATGTGAATCAATAACGACGCGTCGACATAAAAAAAAGAATGAAAAAAAATTTCCATTGTTATAAAAAAACTTTTTTGCGCACGTATTTATTTGTATTTAGCATAGATTGATTTCAATTTGCATACGAAAAACACAGTTTGAAATCAATCTTATGCACTTCTTTGTCTTCAGTCGGCTTTACGTTCGCTTTTCTTCGATGCCGATTACGCCCGGCGCATCTTTTTTCGGAAACGAATTACTCCTCGCTTCGGAGACGGATTGCTCAAATGAAACGCTCAAGGATTCGCCTAATCCCAGCGAGATCGGAGAGTTCAGCGCGGATTTGAGCAGCGTATCTTCCTACATCCTTGAGGAAAATGTTCTTCTGCAGAAATGGAATCAGACCAAGCGTCAGCGGCACTGGATGAAGTCCCGCCGGGGTTGGCTGCTTTACATGTGCTGTGCTATCATTGCGCTTATTGTTATCGGAAGCGTTGCACTACTAATCATTACGGTATGTCACGTTTTGTTGTTGTTGACAACAGAAGTTCATTGGAGTCCATTTGCAGCACGATCACAAGAATAGCGACGGATGTGAGCCTACGGTTCTCCAATTCTTAAAACCTGGTTTTGAACAAGCACTGCCGGATTCGTCCAAGTGTGACATTCGGATAGAAGAAAAGCTCAAAGAGAAAATGTTGGAAATCTGGAACCACTTCAGTTCAGTTCAGGTTGCTTGCGAATCGCGTACTATATTTTCAACAATCGTGGATCAAGCTGTTGATAAACTGTACGACGAACGATGCGCAGAGGTAAGTTTTTTGCTTTTTGTTGTGTATTTTGGTCGCTTGCGCATTTTGAATGTATTTTTTTGCTGCGCTACGATTAAAATCAAAACAGTTTGGCACATCAATCGATTTTCGTGTCAGGATTGTGTCACGATCCTTTAACAGTTCAAAAACATGTTGTCGCGGGGTTTCCGATTTTTGTTTTTTGTGTCAAGAACCTTCTGATTTTCGTGTCAAGAACCATCAGTTTCAAAGACGGATTTTTGCGCGTTATCAATTTTCGTGACAAGAACCTACAAATTGAAAAAATGGAACTACTTATTTTTTAGTCCTGCGAAAGGCGAATAACCGAACACATCAAAGAACACCGTGGAGTCGACAAGTGTTATGAAACCGCTGATAGTCTTAGAAGTCATCTCAAAACAGAATTTATTCTATGTTCAGGGCAAGAAATAGCTGCTGCTTTGAACGCCACAAAATCGGTATGGCTACCAATGCAATGCAAAAAGGTAAGTTTTCCAAATTTGGTACTAAATATTTGGCAGGGTTCACAATTGATTTTTTTAGGCTTGCTTACCTAAACTTGAAAATTATATCAAATATCGTTATGTTGACCGTCATGATTGCTACAAGGGAAGGACCACTAAAAATCTGGAACACAAGCTCGCTGCCGATTTCACCAATTGTGCAACTGAATATATACATGTTTTTATAGAACATGAAGCAACATTGAAAAACAAATCGTGCCATGAGGTAAGTTAATTATAGAAACTTTTTTTTTAAGTTTAAACACTTTTAGATATGCGATAAACCTTTGAAAAAGGAAGCGTTGGCAATTTGCAAAGCGTACCCCTCTTTTAAATGTCAGGATCAAATACAAACATCAGATTATGTTGCTCGAACCTTACAAAAAACATTTCTTAGCTGTGACCTTGAAAGCATTATGGAATGCGCAACGATTACCGTTAATGAGTTATGTAAATCTGTTTAGAACGAATAAATATTTTTACGCTGAATTGCGCAATTGGACGCATTTAAACTAAACTATGCAACGATTATCCCCCCAAGAAAATGCGCGCGTGTCAAAGTATTGTTCGTTAGTTGGCGCGCTTTCTACGTCGAATAAGTACATTTCAAGATTTTGAACGCATTGCTCGCTGATTTCATTGCTCTAAAGGCTGCCAAAATTGATCTTCGCTAAAGGCTGCCACGTATTTTGCTCTGTTTTTGCCTTTTTGTGTTGTTTTTGAACGTTTCCGCGTTTAACGCTAAATTTTGCTCATTGTCGGGGGCAGAATCTGTCGGGGGCGGGGGTTTTACTCCCCGACGGGGGTCACAAATGGTCGGGGGCGGGGGTCGGGGGGCCACCCCCGGCTCCACCCCCGCGGGGATCCCCGCGGGGGCGGGGGGGGGGGGGGTGGCCCTACTGCCAAAGCAGTAGGTTCGAACCCTACTGCCAAAGTTGATCAAGTTTTTCATTTTTGACGACGCTTTTTCGATTAGTGCCATAAATTGAGTGGTTGAAATCGGTGTTTCTGTACAAGTTGGATTCTACTAACCACATTGAAGAATACTGTATCTGCGGCTCTGTTTTCCGCAAATTAGTAAGCATTGAAAAAAATTGGGTCAACTTTAGGTCACGTTTTCGGCACTTTTTTTAATTTTTTTTTTTTTTTTTACTTTATAACCTACATATTAACATAATGTAATCAAATAAATAGTCAATTTCCCCCCTCCTCTTCATCCTTGTCCTCCAGTCTGTGCTCAATAACATTGACTGGTCAAATCGAGGATTCCAAATTGGCAGGCACCGACTCTGCTACCTTGCCTACGCCGACGACATTGCGCTCCTGGCACCAGATGCTCCCACAGCTCAAGCCATGCTGCAGGACCTGGCCGACGAAGCTCTCTCTGTCGGTCTGGAAATCAACATCGCCAAGACCAAGTGGATGAGCAACTCGAAAGACGACGCGACGATTCTACTGAACGGTTTTCCGGTCGAAAGAGTAAAAGAGTTTGTCTATCTTGGACAGCTCTTCTCCTGGCCGAGAGACCACAAGAAACAAGACTTTCTGCGCTCACGCAAAGTCAGAATGGGTCTGAAACGGCGATTGATCGAGCAGTGCATCAAGCCCGCAGTACTCTACGGCTGCGAAACCTGGGCACTCACCGACGCCGGAATCGAAACCCTCCAGCGGGGACAACGTCGCCTCGAACGTGCTATCTTAGAGGTGCGTTTGAGCGACAAAGTCCCATCCGAATCCATCCGGAAGCGCACCAAGCTCAAAGACTGGAACGAATCCGCCCGCCGCCGCAAGCAGAAATACGCCAAATCGCTCGCGACGACCGACGACGACAACTGGGCAGTCCGACTGTCAGACTGGCGCCCCACAGAAGACTACGTGGAAGCCAAGCGACCGCTAGGACGACCACGCATGCGCTGGACCGACGACCTCGCCATTGCCTACAACGCTTCTACCAAGGACTTCGATTTCAGACGGATTGTTTTTCTTTGATGACCCCTCTTCGTACGACCCCACTGATTTGTATAATCCCGTGTGTACGAGTAAGAGATAAATTGATGGAAATAGTCAAATTCTTTATTTGTAACCGTATTTTAATCCGATAAATAATACAAATGTATTTTGATCGACAAAAAATAACACCACAAAGTACCTTGTTTTCAACGAAAGCATGCTTCTAGACAGGATTAGCGTCCTTCTCGCACGTTCCACCTACCCGCTATCAGTCAAGCAACGTGATTTACATCATGCATGAATCAATCAAAGATTATGGCCACGCATTCCATGTTGATCACTGATGGCTGGCTGCCTGATAGCAGTTGTACTATACCCAGTGCAACCGACTTATCGTAACAGTACGCATGTCTGTGGCAATAATTTTGCTTTTTAAAACTATAATATATTTTTTGAATGTTGTTTTGGTGCCGGCATAATCTCAATGGGCGGAGTCAGCAATCATTGGAACTAATCAACTTTGATTGCTCGCTGTTGCACGCCGTAGTCAAATATAAACTACAGTTTTTTGAGAGCAAATTGTGACATTCCATAAATATTTACTCAATTGGGTTGCCAACATTGTCACCCTTTTTGCAGGACTGCCGGACGATCGCTATGAGATCGTACATCTATGTTTGCTAGTTGAATAAAATTCAATGCTATCATTGTAGGCGGAACAAAGCTTGATTGCAAAAAATCCTATTTTTGCATTCCAAGCTGATTAAGATAAGACAAAATCAACCAACCTCAGATAAGGCAAAGGATTCGGACGATGACGCCTTTGCCTGCCATTTAAAAGAATCCTTGCATCATCCAGAAACTCATTATTACCTGTGCTGCAGACATGAGGTTACCATCGCTGCAGATCGCGGCAATATTTTTGCTTTGCCTTTCGTCTGCATTGTCCCAGACAACTTTTGTACCCCCAGATGAAAGGGTTGACTGTGATCCAGCACCTGGATCCAACAAGGATGACTGCCTCAAGAGAGGGTGCATCTATGAAGACAATTACGTTGTGGTAAGAAATTCATCTCTTTGTGCACGGAAATTACATATGTATAACACTCCATGATTAAATTTTTCAGAGCCCAGAACATGTCCCCGAATGCTACTATCCCCAGACCTCGGGCTATACAGCCAAACAAGATTCATCCGGTGCAACCCTGCTCACCCCCGGACCCGGAATGATCCCCAATCCCTACAGCCAAAACTTTGGTGAACTCAAATTTACTGCAACATCCATCGGTAATGCGGTGAAGGTTCAAATCACGCCGACTGGAACCCAAAGATTCGTTCCACCGGTGCCAATAAACGCCAATGTTCAAATTCAGTCTACCGAACAACTCATCGTCCAGCAAGTCAACGACACCAACGGCATCTTTTCTTTCAAGGTGACTCGTGTGTCAACCGGTATCGACATCTGGGATACATCAGTTGGAGGCTTACAATTTGGAGACCAATTTATTCAAATTGGAACGTACCTGCCGACCAAGAATATCTATGGCTTTGGTGAAACTGTGCATTCGACAATTCGTCACACCTTTACGAATTACACTACCTGGGGCATGTTTTCGCGTGACACCGGACCAAACACAATTGACTACCAGCCACAGAATCTCTACGGCGTGCATCCGTTCTACCTCGGGCTCGAAGCCAACGGCAAGGCTCACGGTGTTTTCATCTTCAACAGCAATGCTCAGGAAGTCGTCATCGGTCCGGCGCCTCACCTGGTCTACCGTACCATCGGTGGCCAGTTGGACATTTTCTATTTCCCTGGCCCGACTCCCGAAGATGTCATACAGCAGTACGCCCAAGTCATTGGACGTCCGTTTCTCCCAGCTTACTGGGCTTTGGGATTCCAAATCTGTAGATACGGTTACAACGGGACTCTTGAAGTCGAAGTTGTCGTCAACCGAACCATGGCTGCCGGCATTCCTCAGGACATACAGTACGCCGATATTGACTACATGTACAACCGTCTTGATTTTACCTACGACGCGAACGGCACGTGGAAAGACTGGCCAGCGTACACGGAAACTCTCCACCAAATGGGCAAGCGAGTTATCCTGATCTTTGATCCCGCGATCGAAGTTGACTACGATGTTTACGTCCGAGCGCTCCAGGCCGATGCTACTTTCATCTCATGGCCAAGGGAGGATCTCGTCATGCGAGATATCCAGGATCAATATCCTCTGGCTAAGAACACAACTTTCATGTTGGGAGTTGTCTGGCCGAATAACCACGTCGCGTTCCCTGATTTCTTGGATCCTACTAACAAGACCCAAAACTGGTGGATCAATGAATTCGTACGCTACCACAAGACGCAAGCTTTTGACGGAATCTGGATCGACATGAACGAACCCTCTAACTTTGCTACCAACTCTGACAATCCTTGGTACTACGGCGATGGCATTCACCACAACGATTTACCTTTGAAGTGCCCAGTTCAAGGTGCGGATTCCTACCTGGACGTTCCGCCGTACCTAACATGGAACGCCTACCAGTGGAGCGAAAATTTCCTCGCGACGAACACGCTTTGCATGATTGGCACTGCAGCAAGAAATACTACCACCCAGTTTAATGCTCACAGTTTGTACGGTTGGTCCGAATCCGTAGCCACCTACGCAGCCCTCAACGCAGCCCGTGGTAAGCGAGGAGCTGTGGTCTCGAGATCTACTTTCCCATCTTCCGGACGATACACCGGTCACTGGCTCGGAGATAACATATCTCGTTGGCCGGATCTCAAATCCGCTATCATCGGCGTGATGGAGTTCAACTTCTTTGGTATCCCCTATGTTGGTTCTGACATCTGCGGCTTCAACGACCCCTCAAACGAAGAGCTTTGCCTTCGCTGGCAGCAACTCGGAGCTTTCCATCCTTTCATGAGAAACCACAATTCTGCAGGTAACCCTCCCCAGGATCCCGCTGTCTGGCCCAGCGTTGCCGCAGCCACAAGAAAGGCCACCCTCTTCCGGTACCGTCACCTGCCCTACTTGTTCACGCTTATGTTCAACGCATCACTCTACGGAGGCACGGCTATTCGTCCTTTGTTCTTCGAATTTACCCAGGATGAAAACACTTACGATCTTTCACACGAGTTCCTCTGGGGCAACTCGCTCCTGATCATTCCGGTGACCGATCCAGGTGTGGACTACGTTCAGGGATACATTCCCAGCAGTGCTGTGTGGTACTCAGTGTACGACAATCATTACGGTAACAAGGTCACCACTGGCTTTGTCACTCTTCCGGCTCCTACGACATCGCTGATTCCGGTATTCGTTCAGGGTGGTCGAATCCTTCCGAGACAGGTACCGGCTTTGAGCACGGAACTGGCAAGAAAGAATCCCATGCAACTGCTTGTCGCTGTTGATCCACAAAACAGATACCAACCTTCGACTGTCGGAAGCGCGTTCGGAGAACTTTTCTGGGATGCGGCGGGCTTTAAAAATAGACAAATGCAACAGTGATAAAAAAATTTGCTTTGTACCTCGTATTTTTATAAAATTTTAAAATTGTTACCATTTGTTTATACATAATGTTTGTAGATACATACATTCTCAAACCACAACTGGCTTTTTTGCAATTTTTAATTGCCAAAATGTGTAACTTTTCTGGTTATTTTCCTATTATGTGAATCAATAACGACGCGTCGACATAAAAAAAAATGAAAAAAAATTTCCATTGTTATAAAAAAACTTTTTTGCGCACGTATTTATTTGTATTTAGCATAGATTGATTTCAATTTGCATACGAAAAACACAGTTTGAAATCAATCTTATGCACTTCTTTGTCTTCAGTCGGCTTTACGTTCGCTTTTCTTCGATGCCGATTACGCCCGGCGCATCTTTTTTCGGAAACGAATTACTCCTCGCTTCGGAGACGGATTGCTCAAATGAAACGCTCAAGGATTCGCCTAATCCCAGCGAGATCGGAGAGTTCAGCGCGGATTTGAGCAGCGTATCTTCCTACATCCTTGAGGAAAATGTTCTTCTGCAGAAATGGAATCAGACCAAGCGTCAGCGGCACTGGATGAAGTCCCGCCGGGGTTGGCTGCTTTACATGTGCTGTGCTATCATTGCGCTTATTGTTATCGGAAGCGTTGCACTACTAATCATTACGGTATGTCACGTTTTGTTGTTGTTGACAACAGAAGTTCATTGGAGTCCATTTGCAGCACGATCACAAGAATAGCGACGGATGTGAGCCTACGGTTCTCCAATTCTTAAAACCTGGTTTTGAACAAGCACTGCCGGATTCGTCCAAGTGTGACATTCGGATAGAAGAAAAGCTCAAAGAGAAAATGTTGGAAATCTGGAACCACTTCAGTTCAGTTCAGGTTGCTTGCGAATCGCGTACTATATTTTCAACAATCGTGGATCAAGCTGTTGATAAACTGTACGACGAACGATGCGCAGAGGTAAGTTTTTTGCTTTTTGTTGTGTATTTTGGTCGCTTGCGCATTTTGAATGTATTTTTTTGCTGCGCTACGATTAAAATCAAAACAGTTTGGCACATCAATCGATTTTCGTGTCAGGATTGTGTCACGATCCTTTAACAGTTCAAAAACATGTTGTCGCGGGGTTTCCGATTTTTGTTTTTTGTGTCAAGAACCTTCTGATTTTCGTGTCAAGAACCATCAGTTTCAAAGACGGATTTTTGCGCGTTATCAATTTTCGTGACAAGAACCTACAAATTGAAAAAATGGAACTACTTATTTTTTAGTCCTGCGAAAGGCGAATAACCGAACACATCAAAGAACACCGTGGAGTCGACAAGTGTTATGAAACCGCTGATAGTCTTAGAAGTCATCTCAAAACAGAATTTATTCTATGTTCAGGGCAAGAAATAGCTGCTGCTTTGAACGCCACAAAATCGGTATGGCTACCAATGCAATGCAAAAAGGTAAGTTTTCCAAATTTGGTACTAAATATTTGGCAGGGTTCACAATTGATTTTTTTAGGCTTGCTTACCTAAACTTGAAAATTATATCAAATATCGTTATGTTGACCGTCATGATTGCTACAAGGGAAGGACCACTAAAAATCTGGAACACAAGCTCGCTGCCGATTTCACCAATTGTGCAACTGAATATATACATGTTTTTATAGAACATGAAGCAACATTGAAAAACAAATCGTGCCATGAGGTAAGTTAATTATAGAAACTTTTTTTTTAAGTTTAAACACTTTTAGATATGCGATAAACCTTTGAAAAAGGAAGCGTTGGCAATTTGCAAAGCGTACCCCTCTTTTAAATGTCAGGATCAAATACAAACATCAGATTATGTTGCTCGAACCTTACAAAAAACATTTCTTAGCTGTGACCTTGAAAGCATTATGGAATGCGCAACGATTACCGTTAATGAGTTATGTAAATCTGTTTAGAACGAATAAATATTTTTACGCTGAATTGCGCAATTGGACGCATTTAAACTAAACTATGCAACGATTATCCCCCCAAGAAAATGCGCGCGTGTCAAAGTATTGTTCGTTAGTTGGCGCGCTTTCTACGTCGAATAAGTACATTTCAAGATTTTGAACGCATTGCTCGCTGATTTCATTGCTCTAAAGGCTGCCAAAATTGATCTTCGCTAAAGGCTGCCACGTATTTTGCTCTGTTTTTGCCTTTTTGTGTTGTTTTTGAACGTTTCCGCGTTTAACGCTAAATTTTGCTCATTGTCGGGGGCAGAATCTGTCGGGGGCGGGGGTTTTACTCCCCGACGGGGGTCACAAATGGTCGGGGGCGGGGGTCGGGGGGCCACCCCCGGCTCCACCCCCGCGGGGATCCCCGCGGGGGCGGGGGGGGGGGGGTGGCCCTACTGCCAAAGCAGTAGGTTCGAACCCTACTGCCAAAGTTGATCAAGTTTTTCATTTTTGACGACGCTTTTTCGATTAGTGCCATAAATTGAGTGGTTGAAATCGGTGTTTCTGTACAAGTTGGATTCTACTAACCACATTGAAGAATACTGTATCTGCGGCTCTGTTTTCCGCAAATTAGTAAGCATTGAAAAAAATTGGGTCAACTTTAGGTCACGTTTTCGGCACTTTTTTTAATTTTTTTTTTTTTTTTTACTTTATAACCTACATATTAACATAATGTAATCAAATAAATAGTCAATTTCCCCCCTCCTCTTCATCCTTGTCCTCCAGTCTGTGCTCAATAACATTGACTGGTCAAATCGAGGATTCCAAATTGGCAGGCACCGACTCTGCTACCTTGCCTACGCCGACGACATTGCGCTCCTGGCACCAGATGCTCCCACAGCTCAAGCCATGCTGCAGGACCTGGCCGACGAAGCTCTCTCTGTCGGTCTGGAAATCAACATCGCCAAGACCAAGTGGATGAGCAACTCGAAAGACGACGCGACGATTCTACTGAACGGTTTTCCGGTCGAAAGAGTAAAAGAGTTTGTCTATCTTGGACAGCTCTTCTCCTGGCCGAGAGACCACAAGAAACAAGACTTTCTGCGCTCACGCAAAGTCAGAATGGGTCTGAAACGGCGATTGATCGAGCAGTGCATCAAGCCCGCAGTACTCTACGGCTGCGAAACCTGGGCACTCACCGACGCCGGAATCGAAACCCTCCAGCGGGGACAACGTCGCCTCGAACGTGCTATCTTAGAGGTGCGTTTGAGCGACAAAGTCCCATCCGAATCCATCCGGAAGCGCACCAAGCTCAAAGACTGGAACGAATCCGCCCGCCGCCGCAAGCAGAAATACGCCAAATCGCTCGCGACGACCGACGACGACAACTGGGCAGTCCGACTGTCAGACTGGCGCCCCACAGAAGACTACGTGGAAGCCAAGCGACCGCTAAGACGACCACGCATGCGCTGGACCGACGACCTCGCCATTGCCTACAACGCTTCTACCAAGGACTTCGATTTCAGACGGATTGTTTTTCTTTGATGACCCCTCTTCGTACGACCCCACTGATTTGTATAATCCCGTGTGTACGAGTAAGAGATAAATTGATGGAAATAGTCAAATTCTTTATTTGTAACCGTATTTTAATCCGATAAATAATACAAATGTATTTTGATCGACAAAAAATAACACCACAAAGTACCTTGTTTTCAACGAAAGCATGCTTCTAGACAGGATTAGCGTCCTTCTCGCACGTTCCACCTACCCGCTATCAGTCAAGCAACGTGATTTACATCATGCATGAATCAATCAAAGATTATGGCCACGCATTCCATGTTGATCACTGATGGCTGGCTGCCTGATAGCAGTTGTACTATACCCAGTGCAACCGACTTATCGTAACAGTACGCATGTCTGTGGCAATAATTTTGCTTTTTAAAACTATAATATATTTTTTGAATGTTGTTTTGGTGCCGGCATAATCTCAATGGGCGGAGTCAGCAATCATTGGAACTAATCAACTTTGATTGCTCGCTGTTGCACGCCGTAGTCAAATATAAACTACAGTTTTTTGAGAGCAAATTGTGACATTCCATAAATATTTACTCAATTGGGTTGCCAACATTGTCACCCTTTTTGCAGGACTGCCGGACGATCGCTATGAGATCGTACATCTATGTTTGCTAGTTGAATAAAATTCAATGCTATCATTGTAGGCGGAACAAAGCTTGATTGCAAAAAATCCTATTTTTGCATTCCAAGCTGATTAAGATAAGACAAAATCAACCAACCTCAGATAAGGCAAAGGATTCGGACGATGACGCCTTTGCCTGCCATTTAAAAGAATCCTTGCATCATCCAGAAACTCATTATTACCTGTGCTGCAGACATGAGGTTACCATCGCTGCAGATTGCGGCAATATTTTTGCTTTGCCTTTCGTCTGCATTGTCCCAGACAACTTTTGTACCCCCAGATGAAAGGGTTGACTGTGATCCAGCGCCTGAATCCAACAAGGATGACTGCCTCAAGAGGGGGTGCATCTATGAAGACAATTACGTTGTGGTAAGAAATTCATCTCTTTGTGCACGGAAATTACATATGTATAATACTCCATGATTAAATTTTTCAGAGCCCAGAACATGTCCCCGAATGCTACTATCCCCAGACCTCGGGCTATACAGCCAAACAAGATTCATCCGGTGCAACCCTGCTCACCCCCGGACCCGGAATGATCCCCAATCCCTACAGCCAAAACTTTGGTGAACTCAAATTTACTGCAACATCCATCGGTAATGCGGTGAAGGTTCAAATCACGCCGACTGGAACCCAAAGATTCGTTCCACCGGTGCCAATAAACGCCAATGTTCAAATTCAGTCTACCGAACAACTCATCGTCCAACAAGTCAACGACACCAACGGCATCTTTTCTTTCAAGGTGACTCGTGTGTCAACCGGTATCGACATCTGGGATACGTCAGTTGGAGGCTTACAATTTGGAGACCAATTTATTCAAATTGGAACGTACCTGCCGACCAAGAATATCTATGGCTTTGGTGAAACTGTGCATTCGACAATTCGTCACACTTTTACGAATTACACTACCTGGGGCATGTTTTCGCGTGACACCGGACCAAACACAATTGACTACCAGCCACAGAATCTCTACGGCGTGCATCCGTTCTACCTCGGGCTCGAAGCCAACGGCAAGGCTCACGGTGTTTTCATCTTCAACAGCAATGCTCAGGAAGTCGTCATCGGTCCGGCGCCTCACCTGGTCTACCGTACCATCGGTGGCCAGTTGGACATTTTCTATTTCCCTGGCCCGACTCCCGAAGATGTCATACAGCAGTACGCCCAAGTCATTGGACGTCCGTTTCTCCCAGCTTACTGGGCTTTGGGATTCCAAATCTGTAGATACGGTTACAACGGGACTCTTGAAGTCGAAGTTGTCGTCAACCGAACCATGGCTGCCGGCATTCCTCAGGACATACAGTACGCCGATATTGACTACATGTACAACCGTCTTGATTTTACCTACGACGCGAACGGCACGTGGAAAGACTGGCCAGCGTACACGGAAACTCTCCACCAAATGGGCAAGCGAGTTATCCTGATCTTTGATCCCGCGATCGAAGTTGACTACGATGTTTACGTCCGAGCGCTCCAGGCCGATGCTACTTTCATCTCATGGCCAAGGGAGGATCTCGTCATGCGAGATATCCAGGATCAATATCCTCTGGCTAAGAACACAACTTTCATGTTGGGAGTTGTCTGGCCAAACAACCACGTCGCGTTTCCTGATTTCTTGGATCCTACTAACAAGACCCAAAACTGGTGGATCAATGAATTCGTACGTTATCACAAGACGCAAGCTTTTGACGGTATCTGGATCGACATGAACGAACCCTCCAACTTTGCTACCAACTCTGACAATCCTTGGTACTACGGCGATGGTATTCACCACAACGATTTACCTTTGAAGTGCCCAGTTCAAGGTGCGGATTCCTACCTGGACGTTCCGCCGTACCTAACATGGAACGCCTACCAGTGGAGCGAAAATTTCCTCGCGACAAACACGCTTTGCATGATTGGCACTGCTGCAAGAAATACTACCACCCAGTTTAATGCTCACAGTTTGTACGGTTGGTCCGAATCCGTAGCCACCTACGCAGCCCTCAACGCAGCCCGTGGTAAGCGAGGAGCTGTCGTCTCGAGATCTACTTTCCCATCTTCCGGACGATACACCGGTCACTGGCTCGGAGATAACATATCTCGTTGGCCGGATCTCAAATCCGCTATCATCGGCGTGATGGAGTTCAACTTCTTTGGTATCCCCTATGTTGGTTCTGACATCTGCGGCTTCAACGACCCCTCAAACGAAGAGCTTTGCCTTCGCTGGCAGCAACTCGGAGCTTTCCATCCTTTCATGAGAAACCACAATTCTGCAGGTAACCCTCCCCAGGATCCCGCTGTCTGGCCCAGCGTTGCCGCAGCCACAAGAAAGGCCACCCTCTTCCGGTACCGTCACCTGCCCTACCTGTTCACGCTTATGTTCAACGCATCACTCTACGGAGGCACGGCTATTCGTCCTTTGTTCTTCGAATTTACCCAGGATGAAAACACTTACGATCTTTCACACGAGTTCCTCTGGGGCAACTCGCTCCTGATCATTCCGGTGACCGATCCAGGTGTGGACTACGTTCAGGGATACATTCCCAGCAGTGCTGTGTGGTACTCAGTGTACGACAATCATTACGGTAACAAGGTCACCACTGGCTTTGTCACTCTTCCGGCTCCTACGACATCGCTGATTCCGGTCTTCGTTCAGGGTGGTCGAATCCTTCCGAGACAGGTACCGGCTTTGAGCACGGAACTGGCAAGAAAGAATCCCATGCAACTGCTTGTCGCTGTTGATCCACAAAACAGATACCAACCTTCGACTGTCGGAAGCGCGTTCGGAGAACTTTTCTGGGATGACGGTGAAGCGTGGGTCGACAACATTGATACACACAACTATCTCCACTTTACGTTTAATTTCACGACCAATCAGCAGTCCAGTCAGCTGGCAATTGTTCGCGACCACTCTGGGGTAATTTTATTTTAAAAAATTGAAAATTAAAATTGTAAAAAATTCTTTTCAGTCTAACATCGTTGTAAATCCCTTCACAAACATCGAAGTCTTCGGTCTGCCGAATCGTCCGGACTTTACAACCTTTACCCTAAATGGTCAATCCGTGCAGCTTGACATGAGCCAGTCAACCTATTCTCCGCTAAGCCAGGTCCTGAACGTCACTTCATCTAGCTTAATTGACGTAAACACAGGATCAAGTTGGACTCTTCAGTGGAAGAATTTGTGATGCAAAAATGGTATATTGAATTGTTAAATAATTTTTTAATAAGAATAAAGTTTTTTTGATTTGTGACAAAACAAAACCGTTTATCTGCCATTAAAACTCTTAAATTGGAATAATTTAAGATTTACAAAAACAATCAAAAATCATTAATTACAAAATACCAAAACAAAGCATGCTAAACATCCCAAAATCAATTTTACCGTATCCATGCCGTTACGACTGCTACCACTGCGTAACTCCGCCGAACGAGGCTCATCGTCATTTTCGAGACGAACTTCCGCACCATCGTCGACATCATTCACAATGCCAACTGTTCCCGTGGTTTCTGTAGACACAACGGAGCACGTTGCCTTCATTCCATGCTCATTTGTGACGTGGATTGTGGCGTCTTTCGTGCAGCAACTAATCTCACCGATTCCAACGTATCGACCACCTGGCCGGGTTGTGGATGCATCCGGTAACTGCCACATTCCTTGTTCGGCGCGAACGTGAGCGATATTACTTTCCTCATCACCGTATTCTATTTCTACTTTGTATGTGTATGCGTCACAGGATTTGCGTCGACGGGAGACAGATGGACAGGATGTTTGGTTGGAGAATCGAACATTGCAGATAGGTGGGGTGATGTCGTTCATATCGGTAGGGGCAATCATGAGTAGGAAATCCAGGCTTGAGACTTGGTGGGGGTGGTGGACTGAGGTCACTGACATCTAAAAATAAAAAAATCTATAATAAAAAATTTTAAGACCCACTCTGTGAGCTTTTTTATTCGTAAGGTGGACCGTCCGACACAGGCATTTTACAACTTCCGATGTTTTGTGCCATAGTTGTTGGCACCCATAGGGAGGGTCAACTTTTCGGTATGTGACATTTTTCAGATGCCGGATTCCGGAGATACGGGCTTCTGCAATTTTCGACGTCAAATTTTCAAATTGCTTCTAAAATTCTAATTTTTGGTACACAGGGGTATCTTGGCACGAGAAATCGACTGGTGTATTTACTTTTGTCAAAAAACATCTGTTTGTTTTGAAAAACCATGTTTTATGGTTTTCCTGTCTATTTTCGTCCGTTGCTTGGCTCCAGCATCCGTATTTTACTCGCCGAGGCCGTTTTCACAGTGAATTCTAACATTACATATTGTTACCTCTCGCAAGAAGTCAAAGAAAAAATTTATTTGCATACCTTTTTTTCTACAGAAACCATTTTGTAACGCCAACTAGGGTCAAAAAGGGGCAAAAAGTGCACAGAATACGTCGGAACGGGTCTCTTTTCATGTGCGCAACGTGCGAACGCGCGCCGAACTGCGACGCACGCATACCGCTCAAGGCTTTGCATTCCGGTTAAATTTTTTGAAGTATAAATGCCGCTTAAATGTAAATTTGCAAAATAACCGACATAAAACAAGCACGAACGACGGTCGGATAATACCTCCCGGTTATTTTGCAAAAAATAACCGGGTAGGTTATGAAGCTAGAATAAAGTCGAAAAAAATAACCGGCAGCTAACATGAAACAGCGTTTCAGACCGCTTGCATAATAAGCAGAAAATAACCGGGTCATTTTTGTCCTTTTAGTTGTTATTGAATTTTTCATTCGCAGATCATTGCGAATTAGAATTAAGCTGCGAAAAATGAATTTGCAGCTCTTCAATTTTTTTCAGTCATTGTTTTTTTTATTTTGTCGTTCTGGATGGTGTTACGTTTTTTACTCATTTTTTTTAATACATTGCAATGTCGCGTATTTATGTATGTTTTATGTTGTTTGTTAAAATCTTTACAATTTTTTTTCAGACAACGTGTTCTGCTTTGGGATACAGATGGAATCTTCGGCGCCATGCACAAGCGATACAGATGACTCTGGAGTTCACCCTCCTCCGTCGAAGAAGACCAAGAAAACACGTCGACGCCTAAGCTCTGAAATTGAAAAATTAGTCAAGGATTCGCTGAAAACCGGAAACGCTGTACGTCATCCTCGTGGTCACTACGGATACAGAATTGAAGTGGAAGGTACGGAGGACGTATTTCAATGCAAATCGTGCGAAAAGTTATACCTTTCGGACGGTGGTTACTTCAAGAAGCACTCAGAGGCATGCGCAATGGAGCATCAACGAGTTTATCGTGACAAGTTGCCGACTTCCGTCATACTGGAAATCAAACGGCAACTTATTTCGCTTGCCGCTATAGCCGTCGTATCATTTTTTTTCTTATCTTCAAAAATATTTAAGCGGTTTCTGCAAACTATTGGCGATGCGTACTACGAAGCCGGACGAAACGCGACGAGCAAGTTCAGCAAGGCACCTGATGTATCTGCGTTTGCAGTAAGGATATAGCGGTTTGGTTCAGTACATTCAGTGTATTCGTGATTTTAGATGGCTTGTTCCACGTTCTCCAGGAACGTTCAACTTAATGGTTCAGAAGCCATGTCAACCATCTCGGACTTTGTAAGATCGAAGCTTGAATACGGTGGTTGTCATTTGGTTGTTGATATGTCATCCAAAAGAAATCGTCACTTCATTGGTGCGGTCTTTCATGTATTGACGGAGAAGAATATTATGTTACGACTACCTGTGGCTCTCCAAGAATTCAAAGAAAAATCTACCGCTGACAACATTCGGAATTTTATAGAACAGGTCAGTTTTACACACAACTGCTAATTATTTTAAAGCCAAATTTTTTAGCTTAAATTAGAATTTGGGTTATCTTGCTTCGATTACATCGTTCACGACGAGGGCGCCAACTTTCGGGCAGCAGTCGACGGACTTGTTTGTGCGTGCCATCTTCTTCACACCATTGGCAAGCGGGTGATCTTCCCATATGCCGAAGACAGTCCAGACAATTTTCACTGGGAAGTTGATCAACAAACGCGAGATCTGCTTACGCACATAAAAAATACTATCAACAATGTTCGGTATGATTCGTTCGCCAATTCATTTTTCCAATTGTTTATAAAAGTATTGTAGGTGCGTAGTCAATTACGTCATAGATCGGCCTGAGCTCAGAGATTCCATCGGACCCGTGATGAAGGAGAATCCAACACGTTGGGTTGGACGTTGGCAGATGACCAAGCTATGGACTGAGCTGACTGCAGAGGACACTGGAAAAATCCTTGCCAACATCAGACTGCACAGACAACCTCCACCTGCAGCCCAAGCTATGTTCGAACTGTCCAATAATGCTGAAATCTTGAAAACGTTCGTGAAGGTATACGAAAATTTTTTTTTCGCGATCAGACAACTCGAAGCCGATAAGAAGCCCACAATGCATTTGGTACTTCCTACGTTCAAAACACTAGAAAAAAGATTCACAGAATATGCCGAATCCCTCGATCCGTTTACCAAAGCTATGGGAACAACAGCACTAGTCGCCTTTCGACGCAAGCTGGATCTCTACACAACTGATGTTCATCTTGTTGCTTTTCTTCTTTCACCCAAGTGGCCTGAATATGTCGAGTTAGTTGGACGTGAAGTAGTTCAAAAAGCCCGAGAAGCATTGCGTCAACTTGTCAAAATGGAAGTACCTCCTGGAACGTCGTCATCACCGGCAGACAGATCATGGCTCATCGATCAGGTTTCCTCGGCAGAATCGAGGGCCCTTGCTGAGATTGATGAATACCTCATGTCTACATTTGACTCACCATCAGACTTAATCGGGTTTTGGGAAGAAAAATCAAAGCAATGGCCCCATTTGTCGAAGGTGGCAAAAACCATTTTATCAATTCCCGGATCATCAGCTTCAGTAGAACGATTGTTTTCGTATTTCTCGCGAGTGGCAGTTGCCGGCCGTCCGTTTAAAAGCAGTTCTTACAACGCGTTTGTTGCTGTGTCTACGGCAACGGATATCCTCTCGCACGAATTCCAATACGATTTTTGCGATGAATAACCGGTATATGTATAAGTGTTTGTTAGTGATTACATAAATAAAATTTAAAATCTAATTTGCCGGAAAAATGTGAAAACAAATTAATGCATATGATATAGCAAGGTGAACTTCAATTTTGAAAAAAATAAATAAAATGCGAAACTTGTAAAACATGTTACTGTAATTTTTGCAACTACATATTATTTAAAAAAAATATATTGACAAAAACAAAGTGATTAGAACGCTTCCAAAGATCAAATGGGACAAATGGGAGATGTGTAATTCAGAAGCGCGCACTGCAACACGTTCCACGAGATCGCGACAGCACAAAACTGTGAAAACATTTTTGCACGCTTATTTTACGTTTTTTATGCGGTTCATGATTTAGGGGGACGGTTAAAAAAGTCGAAAATAACCGCCGTATAACCCGGTTATTTTAAGTCGCGGAAAATAACCGGGCCGTATAACCCGGTTATTTTCGGGAAATGAAAATAGCCGAATAACCGACCCGGTTATTCGTCATTCCGTTCCGCTTCGTTATATAACCGGAATGCAAAGCCTTGATACCGCTCTCTTCTTTCTCGCGGTTTCGCCCGTTTTTGACCCTAGTTGGCGTTACAAAATGGTTTCTGTGGAAAAAAAGGTATGCAAATAAATTTTTTCTTTGACTTCTTGCGAGAGGTAACAATATGTAATGTTAGAATTCACTGTGAAAACGGCCTCGGCGAGTAAAATACGGATGCTGGAGCCAAGCAACGGACGAAAATAGGCGGGAAAACCATAAAACATGGTTTTTCAAAACAAACAGATGTTTTTTGACAAAAGTAAATACACCAGTAGATTTCTCGTGCCAAGATACCCCTGTGTACCAATCATCAGAATTTTTGAAGCATTTTGAAAATTTGACGTCGGAAACTTCCAGGAGCCGTAGCTCCAGAATCCGGCATCTAAAAAATTTTTGATAGGGGTATTTGGACCCTCCCCATAAGTGCCTACAATTTTGGCACAAAACATCGGAAGGTGTAAAATGCCTGTGTCGTCGGAAATAAAAAAGCTCACAGAGTGGGTCTTAAATAAAAATTTTTTTTTTAATTTAAAAATTTTGGTAATTAAAAAAAATTTTACTCACATCAATTTTCTCAACATCAAAAGCCACACCACTGCATCTGACTTGAATACTTCCTTGCAGCACGTGTGAATGTTCAACATCAATCGTTCTCTCACTCGGTTCAAAGCTACACCTGCCCAGTCGATCCTGTACTCGTATCGTAACATCCCCACTCCTGCCTTTGTTGACAATTCTGTAATGCAACGTAGCCACCTTGCCTTGAATCACCTTTGCACTTTTTGGGAAATCCCGAGATGAAATTCTTGCATGAATATCAAAAACCGTCGGTCGAATGCGTTCACGATGCAGGCGTCGGAAAGGTGAACCTGCGCCCGTGATTCCGGAATACTCGATACACACAAGTCCAGATGCCGGTAATTTAACGTCAGAAATCGACCACCAATTTCTATTTGCAGCTTTCATCACTTCAGGATGATCGTAGTCTTGATGTCCACGTCCACATTCTGTAACTACGATAGACGTCACTTCCCGGCAGTCGTGGCAGTCTACAAAGAGGGAATACGGATGATTAAGCATAGGTTGCTGGAATGTGGGAGCCTTCTTCTCCTGATCGTAGAAGAAAATTCTCGACTTGAATGAAGATTCTGTGTGTACGGTAACCACAAATCGACCGTTGTATCTGCAGTGCATTCTGGATACCTTGAGTTGCCAGCGAGTATTTGCCTGGTTCCTGACGTCAAAACGGAAGAATCGGAAGTTGGTATTATCAATTAACAAATTATCATCATTGAAGACGACTTCAGCACCTGTACCATCAATTATCGTAACCCGCAGATTGTCAATCGCTTCAGAATGATGTGAACCCAGTGCAATCTCCAACTTTGACATTGTGTTATCAATTGGGAGTATATACGTCATCTCTTCTCCATCTTCCCCGCAGGGCGCATGGACACCCACTCGAAAGAGTATCGTATCCAAATTCTTAGACCTTCTCATATTGGCTAGCTTTTTGACATGCTGATTGTTGTTTGGTGTAACCAAGATGCCACCTGTGTTCTCCGCCAACTTCTGGAAATTGTACATGGTTTCATTGGAAACCGCCTGTTGCGCATGGAATGGTTCGTAGTCTGTAGCATCGGCCCCGGCATCTCGATTCTGATGTTGTCTGTACGATGGCACATTGGCATCCGCAATGCCGCCCATGATCACATTAATCTGAAGTTTCTTATGCAAAGCTGTCTGCGCGATCGCTGACTGAAGAGTTGGATCGTAGTAAGTCGGTGCACTGATAACATAGATTACGGTATCTGGTGGAACAATATTTACCGTATTATACAGTGCCCTGAGGGTCCGTTGTCCACTGTCACCTTCACCATTGATATCCAGTGACCTGATATACCTGTTAGCAGCTGAAGGATTATCAAATCTCTGCGTATTGCCAACATAATTTCCGCCAAATGGGGTCACATAAATTAAAATAGTAGAATCCGTGCCAGAATCCAGAGCGTTGACCATGTTGACACAGTAGTCCCTCATCGCAGGCAACGAATTTGCCATTGCAGGACTCGTATCGATGACAAAAGCAATCGGATCATACTTTGTCATGCCAATTAGGACGCCAAAAGCATAGTCATTAGCCGCGGAAATCCTCAGCTGCTCCAGAAAGAAGATTGTCGCATTCACAGACATGTCGGCAGCCGGATGATGAAGATAATAATGCGGAGCAAACATAAAAGTCGTCGCATCCTTGGCTATGCCCCCGGTAGCTGGGGTACCAACCGAGTTGTCCGTACCTCCACCGTGTGAACATTTACCTGTATTCGGCTTCGGCAGGACTGCAGCCTCCGTGCCGTAGTATCCAGATGTCAGTTTGTTGGTAACAATATTATCATAACAAACGTAAATATTGTTGTAATCAAAATCGATCAAACCAAGCAAAAGTCCATTGTAAACTGAATTACGGTAGCTGCTCACCTGGGACAACAGGTCCGATGGCATTTCAGATTTTGTACACTCCCGGCACGAAGGTGACAAGGGTGAATTTATCTGAGCAGCAAGAGTTTCAACAACTCCGATATCAGGATTGAATTGATTATTTCCAAGTTCGACCCAATTTGTGTGAGAGTAAAAATCCTGAAGCGTGTGCATTGCCTGGCCCAAAAGTCGACGTGTAGAATCAATGTTGTTTTCATTTGACGTCAGCGACTGAATTCCTCTTAAAATTGCTTGTCGCGTCAGGATGAGTTCCTGATTTGCAGTTGGAAGCATTGCTTCGCCGTCAAAATGAATTTTAGGATCACTTTTGAGTGAATCGTCGACATCCGGTCGATCAACGTAGTACATGAATTCGTACGTCACCATGTTAGCAGTCGCAATTTCAGAAATAGAATCCAGCCACAGGTGATAGGGGCAGGATTCGTACATTGCCGGTGGATCAGCGTCCAGGCCATTATTTCGTTTCAAAAAATTGTATTGAGTTGTACAGATTGCTGTTTGCATTTGAGTGTCGTGAAATCGAGTATCTAAAAATTAAAAAAAAAAGCTTTTTGTAAACTTTTGCCCAAAACTTACCGTTAAACATGTCCAAGACCACAGCAAAGAATTCAGAAGTCGAAAATGCATTCGCAGACGCAATGTAGGCTGCCAGAATGGCGCACACTATCAACCTACATTTTTGAGACATTTTTTCTAAACAATGTCAAAAATTATTTAGAAATTTTTTGAATACCAAAAAATAAAAAACAATTCGTACGATCGCCAAAAACCAAAAATAATGCACAGACAAAGAAAAGCGTGCCTGTAACGTCATTTAAAAACAGATGACTCACGAAGAAGGCGTACTCCCGACTGTTGTCGAAGACCTTTCCACAAACATTGACTTTTCATAAGAAAAGAACAAAAGAAAGAAAGAAGGAAGCAGAGTTCAAAAAAAAGATAAACGTTAGTTGAAACGTGAAGAGCGTGGGTAAACAAAAACGTCTAATAATAAAAAAAAATCTGACACAATTGGGTGAGAAAAGACAAGTTTGGATGGCGCATGTTGTCAAATAATGAGTCAATCTAGTGTCGTATTTTGTTGCAATCGCTTGTACAAATATAGAACAACATGTGCACACAACATCTGATCAGTAGATGCATGCTATGTACTTCCGGCTAATCAGCTACTAGCTTTGACGTGAAGTACATACAGCAAGACTCGACTTCAACAACAACCAACATTAAAGAGCGTTTCAAACGCAAAAAGCTCAGGTAAAGCTTATTTTTTGAGATTTTGACATCACAGGTCAAGGGCAATTTTAACTAAAAAAATATTGTTCGACAGTTGGTAGGCGCATTCTTCCGGACAGGTAAACTAAAAAGTGGATTGTCCCACACACACCAATCTGTGTTCAATACACTTTCAACAACAGCTGTCTGGTCATGGGTGAGTTTTGGTCTTTTTACAGCTGTTGTAAAACAAATTTAAATTTTTATCAGAACAAACCAAAAATAGTTGATCGACATAATGCAGCTCTAAGTAAGAATTTTTTGGATTGATGAATTCGAATTCTTATTTTTGTATTTTTACAATTACGTTTTGCTAATTTTTGAGCGAAGTTTTTTTAAATAGAAAATTACGGTTTTTTGGAATATTTTAAATCAATTTTTTTTAAATTTTGGCATAAATTTGTGTTTTTCATTGATGCTGGTTTTTTTATTTTGTTGCAATTTTTATTTTTTTTACAAAAATAAAACTGCTAAAAAATTTTGATTTAAAATTTATCATGTTTTTTTACGATTTTTTTCAGGCGGCAGTGTCGCAGCACCGACCGGCTACTGGACAGGAGAAGATGACGTCGCGGTGCGTAGACGCTGCCGGACGGATGAATGCTTCACCGGTCGACTCTAACATAAGGCCTTGCCGGGAGTGATGAACGGCTTCAATGAAGGGCGGCTCACGGGCTCTTCCGTTCAGGGAGCCTACGATTCCTCGAAGCGGGTAGCTCAAAGGCCTTGCCGTCGACGAGGGATGATTGAATTGCTTCGCCTAACCCGATGTAGGCCGAAGCTACGGAGCGAGTTGAGGGTTGACCACACAAGTTTATTCGATGGTAACAACAACAACAACAACTGACTTGTAAACTCAGACTCAATCTCAAACTCGAATGGAACGATCAGCCGAAGACTGACCCTTTAAATTTGGAGACGATATGAGGCAGCTTTCCCACTTATTGTTAATAGGACGCCTAAAAAGCTCGGAGGGGGTGCAAACGGTCGGGCGAGGGGCGCGATAGAGCTCCCGTTCGATTGGATGCGACTGTAGCGTAACAGCAGGTCTCGGAATCTACGACACGATGCAGCACATAACGGCACCCGTCGCAACGTGGTGCATCGGTCAGGCGTCATCGATGGGATCCCTGCTCCTCGCAGCCGGAGAAAAGGGCCTCTGCACAGCCCTTCCCCCCCTCGCGAATCTCAGTTTATCAGCCCAGAGCGCAAAAGTGCGAGTTCTCTCTCAGCGTCATTTTTTTAAGAAAAAAAATTTTCGCAAAAAAAATGTCCTATAACACATCAGATTTCCAACCATTATTTATTACACAATAAATCTGAAACATTTCTTGACGCAGTACGAAATCATGATCGCCACCAAATATCAGCGGAAGTCGTCGACGGCAGTCCACTTGACACGTCCATGACACGTAAAATCACGTAACAAATTACCAATAGCCTAATTAGACGTCCTGCAAACGAAAAAAAACTTTCATCACCAAAAAACTCACAATCCACTTTTATAAAGCCAATTAATTCCCAGATAATTTTTTTTCCAAATTTCGCATTTTATCGATTCATTTGCAGATAAGGATGCATAATAGCACAGGATTTAGTAAAATCAGCTGTTATGCATCTTACGTGCAAATGAAACGGCATAAAATCTTGAAATCAAAAACATGCAGCACCAAAAACGTAAGTAAAAATCGACAAAATCGACGCTCAACATTAACTTGCAGCTTTTTTGGAGTTGATATGAGCCAGTCAAAAATTAACCACGTCGAATGGTGTCCCAATGCACAACCAACGTCCAACGGGCCTACCTAGAGAAGGTATCAGGGGTGATGATAAGAACCTCCAACGCTAGGAACGATACATTGCTGTTAGAGTTTTCTGTCTGTCTAGACTAGACTGTTCTCCGGTTATCACTACACGCACAAAAGATGGAATAAAAAAAAAGATCGTGGGTTCCGGAATTGGGGAAAGGGACAAAGAATAAACAAAAAATGAAAATTCAAGATTCAAAAATCATTTTTTATTATCCATAAAATGATAAGGATGGTCCCGAAACGAAAAAACATCCAAAAGCACGAGAAGATGTCTCGCAACGAAAAAAAGTGGTACTTTCGTTTAGAGACCCATGTACATCGTGGAGTCTCGCCACGAAAACAATTTTCGCTCCGAGAATCCGCGATGCGCATACGCTCCTTTTTTGAGATTACAGATCTATCGTAACTTTTTTCAACATTTCTACCCCAAAAAATACTCACATGAGCAATCGGCATCGACCCATTGTGAGATTCGATGCGATCGATGATGCCAAACTTCTTCGCTTCGTACGCCGACATAAAACGATCACGATCCAGCGCTTCGTGAATCTTATCGACATCCTGACCGGTATGGAACGAGTAAATCTCGTTGAGACGGAGCCGAAGACGTTTGATCTCTTCCGCACGAATGAGGATATCCTCGGCCGTGCCCTGGGCTCCGCCGGAAGGCTGGTGGACCATGATGCGAGAGTTGGGAAGGGCTGTGCGGAGGCCCTTTTCTCCGGCTGCGAGAAGCAGGGATCCCATCGATGACGCCTGACCGATGCACCACGTTGCGACGGGTGCCGTGATGTGCTGCATCGTGTCGTAGATTCCGAGGCCTGCTGTTACACTACCGCCTGAAAAAAAAATAAAAAATCTAAAAAAAGCGGTCGTTTTGCAACGAAAAAGTCAATTTCGTTTCAGGAACCAAAAATGCGCATGTGATGTAATCACAACGAAAATTATTTTCGTTCTGGGAATTCAGTTTTTTTGATCGTAATCATTTTCAAAAATGCTAAATTTGACCTAAATTTATTTTTTTGGTCCCCAATGAAAGAAAAAAATCTAAAAAATTTTTTAAATGTTCCGAAAACACACATTTACGATCAAAAACCCGTAAAAAAAAGGCAAATTCCGCTCTGAGAAATTGAACTTTTTTGGTACCAAAGCAGAAAAATGGGAAAAAATTTTCTAAAGCAAAAAAAATTGTATACGTTCCTTCAAAAATTAAAAAAAAATCTTTTCAAAAAAAAACAAAAAACCTTTCAAAATCAACAAAAATCTAAATTTCCGATCATTAAAACTCTAAAAATAGTCCAACTCACCGGGACAATTTATGTACATGTGAATGGGTGTCTTGGCACTGTCACTCTGCAGGAAGAGTAGCTGTGCAATGATGGCAGCAGCCGTGTGATCCTCGATTGGCATCATAACGCAGATAATGCGATCCTTGAGTAGCCGAGAGTAGATATCGTAGACACGCTCACTTCTTCCATCGTTATCGATGACGAGGGGAATGCCAATCGATTGCTGGGGCGTCAGACGGAATGCACGGCGTCCTCCTCCTGCGATAACGACGTTTCTCAAAGTTGCAGACAGAAGTTTACGGCAAGAAGTTCCAAATAGCATGACTGTTCTATAAAATAAGATACAATGAAGAATCGCTGAAAGCCAAGACTTCTTTGACGACAAAGAAAGCGAGTAGAGCGTTAGATACACGGTCAATGATCAACGAACGACAAAAAAACGTTCACGGATAAAAAAACGGATCATAAAACTGGGCAAATCAACATTTTTTTGCGCACGTTTGAATTTCGTGGTGAGAGTATCATTTTTGTGATTTCCGTGCGTGAACGAATTCAAAGCAAGGCATAAAATCTGGCCGGCGGCCTGATTTTGATTCAAAGTGAGAAAACTACGCCTGAAGTAACAAAATAAGCGCTAAAAATTATATTTGCAAAATGTGAAGAAATAAAATAGGGCCAAAAATTTTTTTGTTTGCCCAAAAAATTCCTTTTTTTGGGCAAACAAAAAAATCAAAAACCAAAAAAAAAGGAAGATTACGATCCATTTACAATTCCGTCTGATTTTGTTTTTTTTACCGTACAAAACTGAGACGAAAAATGTAACAAGTGAGGTTACAAAATTTTTCAGATTCAAGAAACAGCGCATAAAACGTAATTATTTACAATAACGCGTTATAACGCCCAAAAATTGTTATGCCGCAAAAAACAGCGCCTCAAAAGTAATAAAATAGCGTCAAAAATTGTTACTCGCAAAAAGCGCAGTAGTATGTAGCAGAGATGGCAAAAAAGTGATCTGATGGGTTTGATCGCGTACTTTTCACAACCAATTGAAATGAAGTAATGCAAAGCTATAGTGCCAAGGGTAGTAATTACATTTGAGATATTATAATTTGCTTAGCGCATTAATTGGCATAATGACGCGCGCCGTAATTAACGTTTTTTAAACTTTAAAAATTTTATTTCTCAAAAACTACTGCACTTTTAGAAACGGATGACATATCATTCGACTCAGTTTTTCATGGGAAATTTTTTAAAAATATAAAAAGGATAGTTCACGATTTAAAATAATGCCGAAATAAAAAGTGCCATTTTGACATTTTCAGTTTGGCACTTTTTTAAACCGTGACCCCTTCTTTTTATATTTTTAAAAAATTGCCCATGAAAAACTGAGTCGAATGATATGCCATCAGTTTCAAAAAGTGCAGTAGTTTTTGAGAAATAAAATTTTTAAAGTTTAAAAAACGTTAATTGCGGCGCGCGTCATTATGCCAATTAATGCGCTAAGCAAATTATAATATCTCAAATGTAATTACTACCCTTGGCACTATAACTTTGCATTACTTCATTTCAATTGGTTGTGAAAAGTACGCGATCAAACCCATCAGATCACTTTTTTGCCATCTCTGGTATGTAGCATAATATTTATTAGTCCTAAAAAATGTTACTTTTCAGATATCCAACATATAAGACGCAGACCTTAAAAATTTTTTTGTACTTTGGTTTTTTCTGCATATTTTTAGAATTTTACTTCTAGAAGAAGTTTGACGCATGAAAAACGACATTTTTTTACATGGCTTCAAAAATTTCAATCACTTCACCTTTTTGCGTCATTTTGGCTACAAAACTTCTGAACTATTTTACAGAAGTAAAATGCTGAAAAATCAACGTTTTTCCTGCCGACACTTGGGCAAGAAGTTAATTCGCATTTATTGTGATAAAATCGAACAATGGTTTGTAACGCCACGTTAATACGTTATTTTTGTACAATTCGTTGATACACTGGGAGCTCATTTCATTTACTTGCGTTTTATTTTCATTTTCTTCTTTGCAACGAACAAAAAACACAAAAAGAAACAAAAACAGTGATACAGGCAGGCATCACTGTTTTTGCCTGCATCACTGCATCACGAGCAAGGCGATTTGGCGGAGTTGGCCTTGCTCGTGATGCAGTGATGCGATTTGGGCGATTTGGCGTATTTGGCCAAATCGCCCGCTGCGAGAGTACTCGACGCGCACGCAACCAGAAGTTGAGCGAGCTTTTTTTGCGTTTGTTTTTTGAAAGTGATATCTGTTCGTCGGCATTTTTCGTGTATTCATAGTTGTTTCTTCGTTTTGGCCTTTTCCAATGTTATTAAGCTCAGTCTGGCGAGTCCAAACCGTTGTTTATCTGAGTTGATTGCTTTACTGCAAAGCTCAGTACATCGCTTCAAAATCATCAATTTTTTTCTGGATCTAAAAGTGAACGTTTTTGAGTTTATACAACACTGCGACCTACTCTACACTCGGCGGGAAAACCAAAACAACCAAAAAACTCAAAAACGTTCACTTTTGGAACCAGAATGATTGAAAATGCATAAAAAAATTTGATGTTTTTGAAGCGATGTACTGAGCTTTGCAGTAAAGCAATCAACTCAGATAAACAACGGTTTGGACTCGCCAGACTGAGCTTAATAACATTGGAAAAGGCCAAAACGAAGAAACAACTATGAATACACGAAAAATGCCGACGAACAGATATCACTTTCAAAAAACAAACGCAAAAAAAGCTCGCTCAACTTCTGGTTGCGTGCGCGTCGAGTACTCTCGCAGCGGGCGATTTGGCCAACTCCGCCAAATCGCATCACTGCATCACGCGCAAGGCGATTTGACGGAGTTGGCCAAATCGCCTTGCTCGTGATGCAGTGATGCAGGCAAAAACAGTGATGACTGTTTTTGTTCGGTTTTCTTCATTTTTGCGTATAAAGAATATTTATAGGAGTTATGAACAAGAAAAAAGCAAATATTCATACCTGCCAGTACAGAATAACAAATACATCAAAAATATATCGAATTGCGTCAAATCGATGAAATGACGTATGCATGGATGTTATAATCCATTTTTTGTCCAATTTTCCTTCGATATCGTTATTTGAACAAGTGTTTTCAAAAAACACCAAAAAAGAGTTGTTTTACGCCGAGGCCCAAACTCAGACGTTATTTTGACATAAAACACAAAAATCTGAAATCTGTGACGTCACAATTCGTGACTGAAAAAACGTTCAAAAAAACCAAGGTAGAAAAAAATTTTTAAGGTCTGCGTCTTATATTTTTTTCTTACATTTTTATAAAATGTGGTCATTTTTCCGTCGCGACGCTAAATTTTCTTGCCAATACAAAATCCCTCCGAAAAAAACCGCCAAATCCTATGGTCTCATTTATATTTAAAATAACAAAAAAAATCATTCAAAATGATAACGATGCCGCCAAAAAAAACAAAATACATACAAGTGCTCCCCGAATACACTGCAGTGCAACATGTACAATTAATGAACCAATCAGCCAGCAAGCAAAACCAAGGTCAGGTTATTTGCGTTCTTTGACGACCAAACCTTCGTACGCCTTTGCACATCGATTAGCCGAGGGAAATCGTGTGCCACGGGTCGCGAGGTTGTTTCGCTTGTCTTTCTGCCAATCAGCGTAGTCGTATACATCGCGGGCCTTTGTATCGTCGATGACATTCTTGATGAATTCCATTTTTTTGGCCTGAGATCTTTCCTTGAAGGATTCGAGTTCAATTTGCTGGGTGGTATAAAAGATGGGCTCGTTTTCGAGGTTGAGATCGATGCCACCGTGCATAAATGTGAGATCTGTTTCGTCGAAGGGAAGGGGGGCGAGACGATCGAGGATCTGGAGTTCATCGACGACAAAGTCGCAGTCATCGTCGTCGTCGCCGATGCGTGGGATCGAAGGCAGACAGATTTCTGGAGAAAATTGTGGATCGTCGACGACTTCGTAGTTTTCATCCAGTACCTTCGCTCCATTGCAGCCGATCATAAATCCACGTCCGGCTTTGGCGATGACTTTCTAAAGATATTTTTTTTTAATAATTTCGCATCAAAAAAAATTTTATGGAATTTTGATAACAAAAAAAATCAAATAAAAATGTCCAAAAAAATATGAAAAATTAGTTAATAATTTCGAAAAGAAAAACTATTAACAAAAATTTATCGTACAAAAAAATTATCGGCGTTGCGAACAAAAATGGTTTTTTTTTTAAACAAAAGTGTATTTATAAAAAAAATTAATGCGTAAAACATTTCTAAAAAAAATCTAAAATAATAATTTTTTTTAACTTTTTACAACAAAAAATTTTTTTTTTAAATTCTAAAAAAACTTTTAGAAATTTTTAATTCTTATTTTTTGTTAAAATTTTTTTATCTAAAAAAAATTATGAAAAATGTATAATAAAAAAAAGAAAATGTCAAAAAAAGTGAATTTTAAATTAAAAAAAAAACCCCAAAAACCAACCATAAAATTTGAAAGTCCATTCGCCTGAGGGCATTCCACGACACCCTCAGGACCAAGCCTCAGAACAACCTTGACGCCATCCCGCACGACGTAGGCCCCGTTGTAGACGAGTGTCGCCGCGATGCGCCAGAGATTGTCCTCGCTGTACTCCCAGAGAGGCGGGAACCTCACACCAGACGTCTCACACTTGATTTCGTCGAATTTGAGGTGATTTGCGTCGAGGATGAGATTTTTCATGTTCACCGATTTCGGGACAAATCTTTCTGCCTCACGGATACGGGCGCGAAGGACGTCGGGTGGACAGATGAAGCAGTCTGGGCCCATGGAAGCGTGAGACGCGTAGCTGCAGAACAACGCGACCTGACCGTCCTTCAGAGCGGAGTACAGACGAGAAGCAAACTCTTGGCCGGTCATGGAGGCGAGTTTTGGGTCGTAGGATGCCGTTGGTTTGTCTGAAAAAAATTGGGATTTGAAAAATAACATTGGAAAAAATTGACAAAAATTCATTTAAAAAAAATTTGGGATTTGAAAAGTAAAATTGGAAAAAAAAATTGACAAAATTTTTTTTTTGAAAAATGATGTTGGAAAAAATACATAAAAAATATTTTTTTAAAGTGAATTGGAAAAAAATATAATAAATACAATGCTCAGAAAAACGATTCGTAAAATAAAAAATTTGAAAAAAAATACGGTTATAAAACTAAAAATTAAATTGGAAAAAAATACTGTTATAAAAATTTGAAAAAAAAAACATCGTATCGATATTTGGAGAGTAACACTATTTTTTGATATTTTCTTATCTCACTTATTGGAATAACATTTTTTTAACGCTATCTTGTTACTTTTTAGATGATGCATTTTGAAAGTAATGTTTTTTGAACGTTATTTTATTACTTTCTGATGCGCTGTTTTTGCAGAGTAACACTTTTTGATAATATTCCATTACTTTTTGGTTGCTCCTCTTCGAGAGAAACAAATAACGTAAAATTTTCGTTTTTTTGTATTTAAATCATTTTTTTTTAACTGTTCGAAACTTTAGGCCCAAAAAACCACCTCAAAACCCAAATTTTCAAAAAAAACAAACCTCGGTCTTCGAGCAAATAATTCTCTGCAAACTGTACCAGCATCGCGTGATATGCAAAATACGGTAGCGGCGCGCAGGGGTAGATCATGCCATTGACTTCGGCGAGCCCAACGTATTCAGGCATCGGTCGAGCAGCCTCATCGAGACACGCCAGAACAAAATTGACAGCCGCGTTGAATGCTCCATTTTTCGTAAACGTATTCGTCTCCGTCTGCGGACAGGTATTGTCAATCAGGTTTACGGTGATTGGCGTCTGCTTCGTCGGCGGTGGACCTCCGAGTTCAACTTCATTGTCGTCTTCTTCCTCTTCTTCTTCTTCTTGTTCGTGTTGAGTCTGCTTCGTGCCATTGACCTTCAGTCCAGCAGCTTCGTTTTCGATACCTGTCGGTCGCTTGACTTTGGTAATTCCGCCGAGATCAAAGAGATCCGGGGTATATCCGTAATCCGATCCATCGACTTCGCTGTCGTTGTCGTCTTCGAGTTCGAGGGAGCCAAGATTTGACCTCGTTTGTGCTTCGTTGATAGTCAGCGCTCCCAGACCACTGTCATTGGCCAGCGTCCAGAGGTAGTCATCGACAGTACACAGGTTGAATTCGGATTCCATAACTTTTCGAACCGAATGAAAGCCCGGAAAGTCGTCATCCAAGTTGCTGTCATCGTCGGAATCCGCGTTCGAATAGTAACCACCATTGCAATCGGTACCGTTTCCGTTGTGGGACAGGCCATTCATGGAATTCCTGCAAAAATACGGTAAAAATGAATTTTTTACGGAAAATGCAGAATTTTCGAGTCAAAACCAATAAAAATTGTTTCAAAGCAAAAAAATATCGTAAACATAAATTTTTACGCTCAGCAAGAATTTTCGTCTCAGGAACACATATTCGGTTCATGGCCTCAAGTACCGTACCCCAATCGTAAAAAAATACGATTTCCGTTTTTAATTTTTTTTTGTAAAAAAACAAAGTATGACAAAAAAATATTTTTAGGGTCAAATTGATAATTTTAGGAGTTTTTTATGTCAGATCAAAAAAAATACGGTTGCAGAATTTTCGTCTCAAGACCAAATATGCGTCGGTTGAACGCGTCAAATACCGCATCCAAAACGTAGCCTATTTATCTAATACGATTTAGTATTTTCAGGATGAAAAAAATTAACAAAAGTATCGTAAAAAACAATAAATTTATTTTTTTCGTTTCAAGACAAAGTACTGTATTCTAATCGTTACCAATTCCCATTTTTTGTAATTGTTTTGCAATGTTATCAATAAAAAACCCCAAAAAAGCCTAAACTTACAGTACACCATCATCAATAGCCTTCTGACCCGTAGCATTGTTGTCATCATCATTGTCCGCGTAGAAGTCCACAGGCGTTGTCTTTCTCAAACTGCAATGAAATTTTTTTTTATTTATTTTAAAAAAATCCAAAAAAACCTACCATTTGCTGATGTAAAGCATCATGTCATCCGCCGCCTTCTGATAACCCTGAACATCGAGCAACTCGTACTGTATCTTTCCCATGATTCCGGTAAAAGCCTTCTGGAACATCTGTGAGTAATGGTAGATATCCACGACCCCAAAATACGCGTAGGTCTCAATCTGGGTCTTTCGACGGGTTGCAACTTTTGGTGGTCTCGACAGGAAACAGGTATACGTCTGTCTGAGGGATACATCCGTTGTCTCGAGTTGTGGGAGAATTTCGTTGCAATCGAACATTCTCCGCTTGACGATGTGCTCCTTCAGACGGTAGTAATTATCCATCCTGTTGTACAGATCAAAATCGACGCCTGGGATTTTTTTGAACATGTCTTCCCTCTGATTCCAGGCTTTGTACGTGAAGAAAGTCCTGAGCGTGAAGATGGACAGTTTATTGGCCGTGCAGAAGTCGTCGTCGTCGTCATCTGAGTTGTACCAATTGGAGATGATGTAGTACGGTGTGCAGGATGCTAAAAACCAAAATATATAGTTTTTTTCCCATTTTTAGGCTAAAAACTTCAAAAAACGTAATTTTAACCCCCTGCACATTTTTTAGCGCTTTGTTACACTTTAGGCACTGTTTTTTTGAAAATAACATTCTTGTGTCGCGATTTTGTAACTTTTCGGACATTTTTTTAAAAGTAACATTTTCTAAACGCTATTTTATTACTTTTTGGACGCAGAATTTGAGGAGTAACGTTTTTTGAACGCTATTTAATTACACTCTTGTGCGCTATTTTTGCCGCATAACAATTTTTGAACACTATTTCGTTACGTTTGATTTTTAGAGTAACATTTTCAGAACGCTATTTTATTACTTTTCAGGTGCCGTTTCTTAAAAGCAACACTTTTTGACTGCTATTTTTTTGTTTTTTCAAAAACCCAAAAAAAAATACATTTTACTCCAAAAAAACCCACCAGTAGCAGCAGACCTCCTCTTCCTCCTTACAACCAAATTGGTATCGTATCTCGTCTGTGGAACGTTGATCAAGTGTGTGGTATCGGTTGCCTGACTTTCAGCTGCCTTCTGAATTTCTATCTCGAATTCTTCTTCCTTTTCCATTCCAGATATGCATTGTTGGTTCTGGATAAGGTGTTCGTCAGACACAATAGAGCATCTCATCTCAGATAGAGGATCAAAGTTAAGCTTGACCTTACGAGCCCGTTTGGGTAGGGATGCCATGTTTGTCAGAGTCACAGAAAGCCGGGATACTACTGAAAAGCTTCGTATGGGTCATCTGCTTCTCCGGAACACAAAACAAAAAAAAATAATAGCAACGCGAGAGAAAACGACCGAAAACAACCAAAAAATGATAGAAAAACAACAAAAGCACGTTACTGGTTGAAAAATTCCAGTCGAAAGACATAGTGCGCACGCGCTCAAAGCTTGTGCTTCTTTTTCAAATGCGTTGCATTTGTTTTCGTTTGTTGTTCCACGTCTTTTTGTTGTTGAAAAGTTTTTTTTTCATTTGTTCTGTGTTTAAATGTAAAAAAAATGTTTTTTAGCTTTTAAAAAAACATGTAATGCGTTTTTTTTTGTGTCAGCAATTGTAGTCGTATCCTTGAAAAAAAAATCCAGAAAAGCAACGTAGCGTAATATAAAACCGTTACAAAGTGACCTGAAAGGTAACAAAAAATCGTCAGAAAATATTATTCTGGAAAAGTGAAATAACAAAATTTATTTATTTTGATTTTTCACTTTTCAATTAAATTTTCTGCAATTTTTTTCTTTCAAATGCATTTTTTTCCAATTGCGCAACTCGACCTTCAAAAATACAATTTTTCATACATTGCATAATTTTTTTTTTTACAATTACACCTGTCATCATGCGTCTTCAAAAAAAAACCCTGAAAAAAATACAACCCTCGAAATACATTTTCTTCACCCTCCCCTCAAAAAACCATCTCGTCACGCATTGATCCATTTATATTTACGTCCGTGTACACGAACTTCATGTTTGCATGCAATCCAATCGCCCTTGAGCCCTGCGGTCTCGGTGGTGGTGATGGTGGCCTTCGACTCACCCTTCCCCCCCCCCAACCTACCCCACCCCTGGGGGGTTTTTAGACACAAGTCACGTGAAACTTGGCTGCTATCACGTTTGCAAGCGTGTTCGTTTTGTTTTCTAGTACATGATTATATAAATATGTATAACAAGTAGAAACGGGCGACGTGGAATTGACCAAAAAAAACCAGTTCAAAAAAATAAATATTCCCAGCTGTAGATGTAGCTTGCGCGAGTCTGTTGTTGTTGTGCGCGACAATTTGTCTGTCTGTACTACAGAGTTGTCAACCGAGCCAAAGTTGTCGACCGTGCCAAAGTTGTCGACTCGGCTCTTTCGAATGCTCAAAATGCTCGGCTCGGTCGACAACTCTGGTCTGTAGGCTGTGTTTATTATGGTCAGGGTGGCGAAACTCCCATGGGAATTAGAAATAGGGGAATTATCCCATGGGATTCCCATGGGAGTCCCCGGGGGTATTTTTTGGTACGTTTAAAAAAGTACATGTTCATACAAAAAAGATATCCAAAAACACACTTATTTTATTAATGTATTAAATTTAACAATGAAAATAAAATCATTTCCCTAATTTGAAAGAAAAAAGCACGTTCCTGCGTAAAATAACGGTGATATTTTAGGCGGGATCGCGCATTTTCAAAATTCCGTGGAGAATTTTCCCGTGATAGATGGGAATCCCGGGATAATTCCCGGGATATTTCCCATGGGAATCCCCTCTTCGCCACCCTGATTATGGTTGGTTTTGACGTAAGGATAATACCATTTTTTTACGGGTTTTTTGACAAAAGATACTGTATTCAAAAGATACTGTATATAATACACTTTTTGCAATAAACGAGATACATTTTTTTTATGCATTTTTGTTTAAACAAATTTTGTTTCGTAATTTTGTTACAAAAAATGTATCGTTTTTTCTTAAAGCAAAATGACAAAATGCGTACCGGTTACATCAAATTAAGTGTAAAAAAACAAAACCGGATTAAAAAATATTTACAAAAAAAAGAAGGACATTACAAAACCGCTTTTTCGTATATTTTGTTACCTTTCTGGCTTTGTTATTTTTTAAGAGACAGTCCACGACAGGATTTAGGAACAAGGAAGATACGAGGACAAGGCTTTTTTACACTTTCAAATGTTTTGAGCCAGAATTGTTCCCCACCCCTAGGAAGGTCTAAAACCGCGATACACAGATTTTTAAAAAAATCGGAATCTGTAGTTTTGGCTTCTGAAAGGTTTTGACACAAGTTGATGCCACGCACTGCGTTCAAGAGGAAAAGAGCTGAAAATTTTTTTAGGGGGGTTTTGTGGGAAGGGGAACACGGTGTCGTAGTCAGATTTTTTTTATCGTTACGGTAAGTGCCAATTTTAGGCTTACTTGTTTGGTTTTTTGGCCACCACAGGTTGGGTATTCAGATGTGCCTACGATGATATATCCTATCTTCTTCCCCGTGTTTTTACGCCTCGAATGATGTATAACACAAAATTTTAAAAGTTGGATAAAGTTGTCATTTTTGACTATTTTCGACGCGCACTCGAGTAAAAAGCGCGCGCACCGTCTCTTTTTCGCCTCGCTGGTCGAAAAAGTGATGCGCGCGCACGTAACAGGAGTCAACTTTGAAAAATTGTCCTGAAGTCAGTTTTTGTTTTTAATGCTTGCGGTTACTTTGCTGGGTTTGGGCATGTCCCAAAGATTGTTTTCATCCTATCTTGTGCTCTTTATTGCAAAATTTTGCGATCAGTTACGGCATTTGAAAGTTTATGTTTCTTTTGTTGCCTGCAGCACTGCGCAAAATTAACCGATAAAAAGGAAAAATGGCTGAAAACAATCTTTGGGACATGCCCAAACCCAACAAAGTAACCGCAAGCATTAAAAACAAAAACTGGCTTCAGGACAATTTTTCAAAGTTGACTCCTGTTACGTGCGCGCGCATCACTTTTTCGACCAGCGAGGCGAAAAAGAGACGGTGCGCGCGCTTTTTACTCGAGTGCGCGTCGAAAATAGTCAAAAATGACAACTTTATCCAACTTTTAAAATTTTGTGTTATACATCATTCGAGGCGTAAAAACACGGGGAAGAAGATAGGATATATCATCGTAGGCACATCTGAATACCCAACCTGTGGTGGCCAAAAAACCAAACAAGTAAGCCTAAAATTGGCACTTACCGTAACGATAAAAAAAATCTGACTACGACACCGTGTTCCCCTTCCCACAAAACCCCCCTAAAAAAATTTTCAGCTCTTTTCCTCTTGAACGCAGTGCGTGGCATTAACTTGTGTCAAAACCTTTCAGAAGCCAAAACTACAGAATCCGATTTTTTTAAAAATCTGTGTATCGCGGTTTTAGACCTTCCTAGGGGTGGGGAACAATTCTGGCTCAAAACATTTGAAAGTGTAAAAAAGCCTTGTCCTCGGTCCGAAATCCTGTCGTGGACTGTCTCTTAAAGAATTACATTTTTTGGGCGCTATTATATTACGTTTCAGGAGCTGGTTTCTAAGAATAACAAAATTTTTTACACTAATTTGTTACGTTTTGGGTGCTGTTTTTGATAAGTAACAACTTTTGGACGTTGTTCTGTTACTTTTTCTGTGCAATTTTTTTTGTTACGTTTTCTATTTTTTTTTACTTTTTTTAGCGTTTTTTTGTACATTTCCTTACAAAAATTGTATCGTTTTTTATCTGTATTTACAACAAGTATAATGCATTTAAACAAAAAATACTGTATCGGTAAAAATAATATACTGTAGCCCCCAAAAAAATCTAATTTTTAATCACGTTTTGGGTCAAGTATCCAACAACATTAACCGAACGTACATACATTTTCACTTAATCCATGACATCTTCTTCACCAAACGACATCGCATCACTCGACCCGATCCATAAAACAAACCCTGTTTATTTATCCACTTATCACAGACTACGACGATACGGGTTGGGGCTGGCTGTTTGACTTTCAACCGGAATCCATCCGTCTGTCAATTTTTTTCTTTTTTCCTTTTTTCCTTTGTCGAAGAACGAAGAACGAATGTTTCTCGTTTTCTCGGTGCTTCAAGTGTCTCCTTTCTCTGTCAGACTGGGGGTGGGGGTAGTGTGCGAGTGTGAATGCTGGTTGCAGGGAGAAAAGCTTTTTTGTTCATTTTCTCCCTTTCTTCCCGATTCACAGGTCCTGTATTTTTTTCTCTTGCTGGGGTTAAAATATTTTCCATGATTTTTTTTCACGCTATTTTTGTATCCAGTACCATCGTTTTTTGTATCACAAAAAAAAGCACATTGTACATACAATTTTTTGGAACACTTCACGAGATGTTTCGCTAGATCGCCCTAAATGGACTAGAAACATGTTTACGATACATATTTTTTTTGGTACACATTGGGGCGTGAGAGAGATAGCAATCACCATCGTTTTCTTCTTCCATTCCTCTTTTCTTCCCCTTTTATAGAATCGCTCAAAAAGAAGTCGTCGCAATTCGCGACGACGCTTTCTTTTTTTTCAACTCATTTTTTACGAGTTTTTTGCCCCTCAACTCCCAAGTCATCAGTCAAACAATTTTTATTTATTTGCCTCGATTTTTATCACTTCACTGTGTTTAATTTTTTGTAAAACAAACAGTTTTTGAATTTGCCATTTATGCGTAAAATTTTTATCGTCTAAAGAAATATTTTTTTACAGGTCAGTGCGCTTTTTTTTTAAATTCAAGAATTGCCCCAGGCTATGAAGAGTCTCAAATCGAATGTATTTGTAACTGGAACGGAAAATGTTATACGTAGTATTTTTTCAAGATTCAAATCATGTAGAAAAATTAATGTTGCAGTTGTAAAAAAAATCAAGAAACGGAAAAAAATTTGAGTGTAACTTTTTTTACGCTATTCTATTCCGTTTTACATATACGTTTTTCTTCTGAAAAGTAACATTTTTTGTGCGTATCATGTTACTTTTTCTTTCATGCATAACATTTTTGGAGGTTATTTTGTTACTTCATTTTTTACGAGTAACAGTTTTTGGGTTTATTCTGTTACTTTTTTTGTGCTGCACAACAATCGAAAGTTTTAATAATTACCACAATTTCATCGTTTTTTTTTAAATTTAGTTTCGGGATGAATTTCAGACCGAAGGAATTTTTTTCTACCAATATTTTTACGCATGTTCGGTTGTTTCCAAAATTCATGTTTTTTTTCGATTATTTTTTGTACACGTAATCAAAAGCATTCATCTACAATCCCTAAAAATTTGCTCAATTTCCTTCAAAGTAAATTTTGTCGATCGTTACTAAAGTATTCCATAAATGACAATTTTTTATGTGTCCCATGATTTTTTTCCTGTATTTATTTTTTTTCGCCTTTGCCTTTGCAATACTTTTATTGAGGGCCATAAAGTGTAACACGATTGCATTTTTATACCGATTGCATTAAACCAGGTTTTTGGGGGTGGCGACACGGGTTTCTCCGCTCATGTTAGGGGTTGCTCTTTTTTTTTTTCATTCGTCCACGCGCAGCGTGTACATAAATAATATTACGTTGATGATCTCTGCAAACTGGGTTACGTTAGTGCATGCGGAAATGAATTCATTGCATAGATATTGCAATTCCTATGTAAATTGATTGACTGCCATCTGTTTGGTTTTGTTGGTTACCTGGTTTTGTCAGGTGCATTTGTTTACTGTGTCGTTTTTTCTTCAAAAAATCGCGAACTATTTTGTTTCTAAAAAAATTATGTTAACAACTTTTCAGTCCCATCTGATGTCCAGATTTATCCGAATTCTGCTAACAATCGTCAAACTTACACGACTGTTTGCTATCGTAAGTTTTTTCTTCTTCAGAAAATAACAAAATGCCAGCCATCGAATTTTTTTTTGTATTTTATAAATTTTTTTTATTCAGTCCATAAATGCAATCGAGTTCCTGCTCTGCATTACGCTCCTGACAAAGTTCAACTTACTTCAAATCGCGACAAATGCTTTCATGTCTGCTGTCATTTACGGTTTGATTGCCGACGGCATTACCTACGGATTTACCGATCTGTGCGATGCGTTTGGCGAGAATAAATTTTTGGTAAGTATTTATATCGACCGTAAAAAGTACCGTACTGTTACTATTTTTTACCTTAACAAAAATTTTCCAAAAAAACTAATTTGTAATTTTTGTGAACGTAAACATAATTTTTTTCTTGTTTTACGTTGAAAAATCCATCATTTATCAAAAAAATCTGGTAAAAAGTAAGTCAGCGTCATCTTTGTCAAATTCGCGCTAGTTTATTATCTCAAAAGAAAATCTCATAACTGCTTTATGACTCATTCATTCATTCATCAGTCAGTCAGGAGGAGGAAAATCACGCTTTGTTTACCCCTCATCCAGCTTGTTATCTTCCGACTGGATTATGAACGAATTTTCTAGAAGCCCCATTTTTTTTCTTTTACACGTGTCATTAAACCAAAAAAAAATTTAAAAGAAATATTTACGATACATTTTTTCAAAAAAAAAGTTATAAAAAAATTTACAAAAAAAAATTTTCAATACATTTCTTTAGGGATTCCTTCGATCAACGTCAACAGCATCATGTTCGTTGCTCCGACTTCTGCTCCTCGGATCCTCGACTTCGTTCTTCTCTGACATCCTCCTTAAAATCGGAGTTGGCACCGGTATCTTTGATGCCCTCGTGCTGAACGTAGCTCTCGTCTACTCATACCGTAACCCATCGACAACATCACCCCGACGACTCCGCGCCTCTTCGCTTACGACACCTCTTTTGACCAGTGGGCGGCAGTTTAGTCGGATGACGACTTTAATTCAACCTCCTGCAGCTGCGTGATACCCCGGCTCCGACCCCGACCCCGACCCCAGCTCCGACCCCGACTCCATCCAGTTCACTACGACCTCACAACTCGACGGGTTTTTTTTCTTTCAAAGTCATTTATGTCATGGCCATAGACAGACAGACAGACGGATACCGTGTACTTTCAATCATTCTTCATTCATTCATTCATTTATGCTCAACAGAAGGTGCGGATGCTGGCACTACGTTGGTCTCCCATTCATAGGGAGCATCCAGGCTGACACCAGCCTTTTTTCCTGCCTGAAAAAAAAAGTATATTGATGCTTTACTGGATTTTTTTTAATAAATGGTATTGCAAATTTTTTTGTTTTTCCGATGAAGAAAAAAGGAGAAATTTGTTGATAAACAAAATCAAATTATGTAAAATGAAAATTAGTGTCACAAAAAAAACTGAAAAATAATAACAGTAAAATAATGTAAGGAAGAATATGTATCTATTACACTCAAAATTAGTGCAAAAAAAGTATAAAAATATTATTTCAAAAAATTTTACATTCCAAAAACAGCACTTGAAGTAATAAAACAGCGTAAAAAAATGTTATGTACGATGTTGTTGGATACCCGTAAAATTAATTTTCGGTTCCGGTTCCGGGTACCCAAAAAGATCATTTTCGGTTCCGGTTCCTGGTACCCAAAAAAATCATTTTCGGTTCCGGTTCCAAGTACCCGGATTTTAAAAATGAGTTCAAATTACGGCAAAAACAAGCTCTCGGAGTGAAAAAAAGCGCTTAGAAATCGGTTATAAGTTCATAAATATTCAAAGCAATTTTTTTCTTTTTGAACACTTGACACGAAAATCCTTTAAATTTTGTTTCACACGCGGTTTGAAAAGTTCCGGTTCGGGTTCGGGTACACGAATTTTCTACTTTCGGTTCCGATTACGAGTACCCGAAAAATTTATTTTCGGTTCCGGTTCCGGTTCCGGGTACCAAACAAATCAGGATTTCGGTTCCGGTTCCGGTTCGGGTACCCGAAAAATTTTCAGAACCGACAACACTGGTTATGTACATTGAAAAACTGAAGTAATAAAACAGTGTTAAAAAAATTGTATTTTCAAAATACGGCACCAGAAAAAGCAATACAGTAGCATTTTGAAAATGTTACTCTCAAAAAAGAGCATCGAAAAAGTAGCAAAATAGTTTCAAAAACTGATATTTCCAAAAAAAAACGTTCAAAAACAAAAATAACAAATACTTTTAAGAGGCAGTCTGCGACAGGATTTAGGAACAAGGGGGAGACGAGGACAAGACTTTTTTACACTTTCAAATATTTTGAGCCAGAATTGTTCCCCACCCCCAAAAGCGTCTAAATCCGCGATACACGGATTTTTAAAAACATCGGATTCTATAATTCTGGATTCTGAAAGGTTTTTGATAAAAAATGATGGCACGTGCTCTGTTCATGGAGAAAAAGGCTGAAAATTTTCTTAGGGGGGTTTTCATAGACGGGGAACACGAAGTCGTAATCAAAATTTTTTTATCGTTACGGTAAGTGCCACTTTTGGGCTAAAATTGATGGTTTTTTGGCCACCACAGATTGGGTTTTCAGAGGTGCCAACATTGGCATAGCCTATCTTTTTCCCCGTGTTTTGACGCGTCGAACGGGGTAACGCATGAAACAAAGGAGTGACCGCAATGAGGTCATCCATAGGCATTTATGATGCGCACTCGAGAAAACGCGCACAATTTCGCTTCAAGTGACAAAAAAAGAGCGTGCGCGCGCATAAAAGGTGTCATGTTCAAAAAAACGCCGTGAAGCCAATTTTTGTTTTCTATGTCCACGGTCACTTTGGTAGGCTTCGGCGTGTCCCAAATATCACATTAAGCTAGTTTCACATTTTATCGGATAATTTTGCACAAAGTTACAGCATTTGAAAGTTTCATGTCTTTTCAAGGCCTGTGGCATCGCCAAATATTGTCAGGTAAAATACCCAAGGATAAAAATCAATCTTTGGGACATGCCAAAGCCTACCAAAGTGACCGTGGACATAGAAAACAAAAATTGGCTTCACGGCGTTTTTTTGAACATGACACCTTTTATGCGCGCGCACGCTCTTTTTTTGTCACTTGAAGCGAAATTGTGCGCGTTTTCTCGAGTGCGCATCATAAATGCCTATGGATGACCTCATTGCGGTCACTCCTTTGTTTCATGCGTTACCCCGTTCGACGCGTCAAAACACGGGGAAAAAGATAGGCTATGCCAATGTTGGCACCTCTGAAAACCCAATCAGTGGTGGCCAAAAAACCATCAATTTTAGCCCAAAAGTGGCACTTACCGTAACGATAAAAAAAACTTGATTACGTCTTCGCGTTCCCCGTCTATGAAAACCCCCCTAAAAAAATTTTCAGCCTTTTTCTCCATGAACAGAGCGCGTGGCATTAATTTTTATCAAAAACCCTTCAGAAGCCAAATCTACAGAATCCAATTTTTTTAAAATTCTGTGTTTGGCGGGAATAGATGTTTTTAAGGGTGGGGAACAATTCTGGCTCAAAAAATAAAAAGTTGTAAAAAAGTCTTGTCGGCCGACCTAAATCCTGTCGCAGACTGCCTCTTAAAACGCAATCAAAACGTTACAAAAAAATCATAAACCATTTTTTTTCCTAAAAAAAACCAACCTCCGAAAGCAGTCCATGAATATACTCATAATCCACGATATCCTGGTACTCCAATCCCTTGAGATAATTGCTAATTTTGACAAATTCACCAGCACAACTAAAATTCTTAACCATAATTTCGGGATGCTGCTGGCATTCATCCTTGATGTCGCACACTTTGTGCTTGTCGTATTCCCGCTTCCATGGGAGTCCTTTGGGTACGACAAGATCCAGGAGAAGGTAAAGCCAGCTCTCGCAGTCATCCTTGGGTCCCATTTCGACGTTTTTGTGGCAAGCAAGAGAGGCAAACTTTACCGTACCCTTGAAGAGTACCATGTCACGGGGCGTCTTGAATTCGTATTTGCCCTGATCGTTGAGCTTTTTGTACATACGAGCAATGCCGAAATCGAGGATGTAGATGACGTGGGATTTTGAATCTTTTCCGGCGGCAAAGTTTTCGGGTTTAAGATCGCTAAATTAAAAATTTTGAAATTTAGAAAACAAACGATTTTTTATAAATATTTTTTTTTTTTTCGTTTTTTTTATTTTGAAATTTAAAATTTTTATCACTGTGTTCATTTTTTATTGGTGTTTTTTTTTGTTAAATTATTTATTACTATAAAAACGTGAAAATTTGTCAAAAAAAAATTTCTTACAATTAAAATTCATTGATAAAGTTTATTAAAAAAATTTTTTTTTTTCGGAAAATTTATTATTTTTATAAAAACAAAAAAAAAATTTTTTTGCAATGCCGAAATATTTTTCTGATGGATTGAAATGTAATTTTTTTGGATTTTCAAACCAAAAAAATGGGTTATACTAAATTTTAAATGTTACGCACAAAAAATTAGTATATGAAACGTAACAAAAAAGAATCCAAAAATCAAGAACCTGCACCTGCAAATTAGAAAATTTTTTTTCAATTCGTAAAAATAAATTTTTTTTAAAATTTTTTTTGTAGTGTTCCCTCAACCCAACAAACCGATGAATATATCCAATCTCGTGAAGGCACTGCACGGCCTCAAGACATTGCGAAGACGAGCTCAATCCTGTGCCGAGCGAGAGAACTTTTTCCTTATTCGCTCGTTTGAGGTCATCGAGTGACTTGCCGACCAGCTGCATGACGAGAAAAAAGTATCTATCTTTTTTCGCGCGATCGACAATGTCCGTAAAATGCCGTAGAAATCGATCCGTTTTGTGGTTATCCGTGTCACGAAGTTTGCTGACATCTTTCAAAATTGCAATCTCCATTTTGAGTTTTGAATGTCGACGTCGTTCAAGCTTTTTCTCAACCTTGACAGCGTAAGACGGTCTCTCCTTATCGCGACTCTGCATGTCCTGGACGAGATAGACCGCACCGAATCCACCCTCACCGAGGAGTCTGAGTATGGCGTACTTGGTCTTGCTCGAAAACATGACTTTTCCGGCGCTCACGCCGAGCATCTCAAGCGTGTCATTCTCCGACGACATCGCTTACGACCGCCGTGATGCGTAGACAAGTTTCCGCTTTATGTGTCCGAGTATGAGAGTGATCGGGTGAGCAGTCGGCAAAGTAGGCTAATAGGCTGGGAATTATGTTAATTTTGAGGGGAAATGCGAAAAGTTGACTTGACGTAAAAAAAGTTTTTTTTTTACTTCGAAAAACGCGCGCAACAACTTTTGCTTGGCATTGTGCGACGAAACTACTATTACGTTTGAATCTGGGAATCTTCGCTTTCTTTTTTTTTCAGCTTGATCGCGCTTTTATTTTGCTCATATTTACGTATTGCTTACATTTTTCAATCAATTTCAGAACCAAATATGTCGTCATGGGTAGATGATACTAGTTTATCGATTGCATCGTCACGCTCGAAGGACAACAACGATGACGACGTGATCCTGTGCCCCGAGACACCGGAACAATCACCCACAAAGAACCGAAAACTTCCACCCAGCTTGCTGTTCGTTTCAGCGATTCAGGGACAAAAGAAGACAAATTTGTCAGAACTTGCCATGTCTCAGAAGGATCTCTCAAAGCTACGAAACAACGCCAAGAAATGTCGATCAAAAGTTTCTGCTAAAAAAGAAGCTGGACCGATTGACGCTTTTGTCGTTAAGAATTTCGCCTCCCAAAATGTCACTCCTGAGAAACCGACGTCGTCTGGTGATGCCAAACTGTCCGGTGGTTCGGAAGTCAATAAGGTTGGTGAAAAATGGGGTATAAATCTAAATTTTATAAAAAATGAGGTATCGTGTTTTTTAAAATGATCAAGACTAAAAAAATTGCGTCCGAAAAATGATACTTTTAAAAACAGCACCTAAAAAGCAATACAATAGCGTCTAAAAAATGTTACAGCGCCTAAATAGTAAAATAGCTTTTATAAAGTGTTACTCCCAAAAAAAGCACTTGAAAAGTAACAAAATAAACGCATAGATTGTGGCGACATTTTATTACTTTGGACTTTGCGAATAACATTTTACGAATGATTTTTTGTTACGTTTTGGATACTGTTTTTTGAAAGTAATATTTTTTGAATGCTATTTTATTACGTTTCTTTGCGCAGTACATTGAGTCAGTCATGTTTTTTAACACTATTTTGTTACTTCTGTTTTTGAGTTTTGTTACGTTTTAGGTCTTGTTTTTTTGAATGTAACTGTATCTTAATTTTATTAATGTATTTTACTTTTTTGGCGCTATTTTGTGTGTAATTTTCTTTATTACGTATTTAGTTTTTTGTTGGTGACACAAATTTTCATTAACACAGTTAGATTTTTTTATGTTAGCAACAGATTTGTTAGGTTACGTTACTTTTGTCTATTTTTTTTCTTCGGGCAGAATAAAATTCTATGTATTTTTTTTACGATTTTTGCGAATTTTACATGAAAAAAATCAATGAATTTCAAATAAAAAAATCAAGAATAAATTTTACAATTTTCTGCGAGAATTTTTTCTTTTTTTGCTACATTTTAGGCGAAAAACAAAAAATAGCGTCAAAAATATTTATTTAAAAAACCAAAAGATTCTCTTCAATCGTAACCCGGTTTCAGACTCCCCCAAAGCCGAGTCCGATGTCCCAGCGCTTCAAAGAACTGTTCAACTCTCCAACCTTTATCGCGAAGAAGCACGGCGCCGCGCGACAGGCCATCGAGGAGACCAGGGCGGCCGCGCTCGAGAGACCCCGCTGCAAGGCTGCTCGGGCGCTGATGAAGGGATACGAGTGCGATTGCTGTCGTGCTCACTACGACGCCCTCGGCCTCGTCGGTCAGGCACGGATCGACTACATCAACCGGGTATCCAAGCATCGAACCCTCGCCGACGAAGCACAGTTCACGCCTCCGAGGTACTGGGATACGGATGCTCCCACGGCAGAGGAACAGGTAGCTCTCGGTTACGTCGTCGAAACATCCTCCCCGCTGTTCAAGAAGAAATCTGCTTTTCGCAAGAGAAGACTTATTTTGGACGATGCTTGATGGATTTTACTGTAATTTTCGGGTCTTACTGTAGTAAAAAGCGTTTTTTTGCTTTTACGATCTCTTTGAAATTTTTTTTCATTTATTTATTTTTTCTCTTGTTGATCAGTTCGATAAAATTTGGCATTTCTCAGGAAGTTAAGGGTTACAAAAAACAAAAAAATATCGTTGCTTGAATACTGCAAAATAACAGACTGTTTTTTGTTCGCGAACAATTTTTCAGAATTGTTCAAACAACCGAACGGACGCGAACAATTTTGATCTTGTTCGCGAACAAACACGAACGAACATCGAACAAATTATTTTCATAATTGTGAAAAAATTTTGTTCCCCTAAAAACGTGAATTTGAGCAGTCCATCTTTCTCGTTTTTGATACAAGTTTTCCTACATCTTATTTGCTAAATTTTATGCATGCTAATTGCTTTTTTTTGTAAAATAACATTCATTTTTTTACTTTTTTTCTGGATTTTTGTTGGTTTTATCTGTTTGGAAAACGAACGAACACGAACAAATAATTTTAAGAAAAACTTGTTCGCGAACAAACACGAAAAGAAAAAATCGAATATGTTTGCGAACGAACACGAACGAACGAAAACATTCGCTCACCCACAATCGTCGCTTTAATGTTTGTATGATACATAATATATATGTAGTGCAAGTATTTAAACACAGATTTAATCACCGAATCGCTTTCGTTTTAGCCGTCTTGTCTCATCCGGTAACCCGCGCGACACAGTTTCAAAGTTGATATAATCTTATTCGATGCACAAACCAATACACATTTTTTTTTAATCGAGTTCCTTCATTACCCTTTCAATAGCCTTCTCATACAAAGGTTGTATTCTTTTGAGCCCGGCATAGGACAGATGCGATGGATCACAGAACAGCGATCCATTTGTATCGTTGTCGTAAATAAATATCACACCTGTGCGTATCAGAATGACAAAATGTGTCGGTCTGGTTGATGACCATGCAGTTCTGGCACCCTTCCATGGCAGCAAGGTGTCGCCACCAATAATAGATTTGAGTTTTTTTGTATGCATTTTCAGTCCAGTAATAATTTTCCAAATGTTGTCCAGTTTTGAGCATTTGAGCCATCTTTTGCGCCGGATTGTGATCGAGTCTTCCGTGGGGTTCAACAAAAATTAATTTACGAGTGTATCTAGAAAATATGTCAATGAAATGTTTCATGCCCAGGACAACAGATTCGTTTTTAACAGCTTCAGGTGAAGGAACTTTTGCAGAAGGTGGACCAGGTAAATCCCTAAAAAAATAAATATATAATATTTTTGTAAAGTCACAAAAAAATACCCTTGTATAATAATTGTAACATCCGGACGAACATCCCGCATAAAAATTTCCGTTTTGCCGATCAATTCATCACATTTGAATTTTTCAGAGAATGGTCCATTCAAATGTTCGAAAAGGACGCAAGCTGAACGGGCCATGTAATACAGCTTTTTGTACCTTCCCCGGAGGGCGTCTTGTATCGGTTTAATCTGCCGCATGGCATAACTGTTGCCTGCGACAAAATAAGTCAGTGTTCCAGTGCCATTGTAAACGCAGGTTAAAACTCCATGATCTCTCTTTGTCTTTGGATAGTATTTCTCAATTTCCGGAGTAAGATAACAATCATTTGGTGTAATGCAATGTGCGTATTCTTCGTTGAGAACAATTGCTGCTTCAAGTTTTGAAAGAGGTCGGAAGACTTTTAGCAAACTTCCGGGAATAAAGCAGAGTGGTAGCATTAACATAAACAATGTCATACATGTGTAAAAAGTACGCCAATCAGTTGTTGCATGAAGCAATTTCTTTTCCAGAAATTCATATTGAAGAATAGAAACTGCAAATACGACGACGAGCAGGATGTACCGGTATCCGATGTTGGGGTATTGGTATTGCATGAAGACTTCAAGAGGCCAGTGGATGAGGTAGACAGAGTACGAAATGTCGCCGAAGTACAACAGTCCACGGGTCATAATCCTGTCATGTAGGTTAAAAGGTCCAAGAAACACAATGTATGCCGTAAGTACGGTAGCCAATGTACGAATTGCGGTTTTGTAAGACAGAAACTGGCTCAACGACGGCATAAAGCACAATGCCGTGAGAAAGATGACTGACAGAATTTGCTTTTGGGTACGATATTTACATTTTTTTGTAACAGTCGAGATGTCACTTGGTAACAGTGTTTCGGATTCTGTTACATCAGATGAGTGAACACTAAAAAAGTCACGAATAACACTTTTGTCACATTTTAGGCGCCGTTGTTTAAAGTACCATTCTGCCATCATCTGACGTTATGCATGTCGGATCATGTCAGATATGTATGTATCATGTAAGATATCCAAAGCATTGAATTTAATGTATTGAAAAAGATGTATTTTGAATACACAGCGCTTATGATTGCTTTTCACTTAGCTTCACTTATATGCTATACACGGTTGTACACTTTAAAACCATATATGTGTGTAAACGGAAAAAAATCTAAGCTGCATACAAAAACTACACGGACGAACTGTAAAAACACAGACAGGGACCTGCATCATACACAAGCTGTATGTAAACTTTGCGCGTATCCGTACGATCGTCCGTTCACTAATTGTGTATGCGTTTTTACTGTGCTCATTAAGTTTTGTATAAAAAGCAAAAGCTCTCGTCGCACGGATATCACTTTTTAAAGTTATAAAAGCTAAAAAAGTACTTTCCATAATTATTATTATATACCTACCTTGCAGCATTTCGTTCCAATTCAACGTGATAAACCAAAGTTCCAAGTAAAAATTGCCACAACCTGGCAGGTGTCGAATAAAACGATAACGATTCGTCAGTCATTGATACCGTTTGAAAAATCCAACTACAAAATGATAAAAGCGTAGTCATGTAAATTGGGTTTTTAGATCCCGCGATCCAGGCCAATATGAATGGTGCCACGAGGTAGTACAGTGCGTTTCAAAAGGATAGGCTCACCCATAAAATCGGATCTTGTAAAAAAATGGTTAAACCTACAATAACGGGAGTAGGCTCATTCGATCCGGCATGAGAAGTTACTATAGTTAGGGTACTTGCGATAATTATTTGCAGCTAATTACGGCCTCAGAAAAATAAATTTTACTTTTTGACCGTTTCAAAAGGATAGGCTCACTTTGGATTTTATTAAAAATAATTTATTTTATGCGCGCTAAAAATCCGAACACCAGCGATCTGTAACACATGTGATGTCTTTGATTAGAAAATGCCCTAAAATCCCTGTTGCACACACTTTCTTTAGAACGTTTTACGCATTTTGGGAAATAAAACCTCTAACATCAATAATGGTTTCCTGAAAGTCAGTGATTGCCGGGATGGGGCGTCTATTGACACATAGTGCATTGTTATGATACCCTTGTTAGATTCTGAAAGGTTTGATATTAATTCATCCCATTTACAAATATCTAAAAAATATTTTCTGATGTTGACTATTAAAAAAATAAAGATTTTATGCCGTTTTTCATCTCCCCTAACCGAGCCAATTTTTTTCTGGATCATCGACGGGTATAACACGATAGCAGGCAACTATTCTGAACTTTTTGACACAATATGCGGCTTATGCAGCTCACGCCAAACATTACACAGGGCGTTTTGTTAAAGCCAAGTTCAGCCACCCTCACCCCGAAAGCCTTCACCGCTAAAATTGCAAGTTTTTTAAATGAAATACTTTTGGAAATGCTTCAATACATGCTTGCAATGTAAAAGTAATTATTTGTTACCAATAAACCCGACATGAATGGATACATTCGTAAAAAAATTCGAATATTTGAACTTGACATCTAACTCTAACCTTTGAGCTATGGCAATCTATGTGTCTGGGTTTTGTTAAGAACCGAATGACCTGCAAGTTGTGTCAAACAGTACTGCATAGTTGCCTACTATCGTTTTAAACCCGTCGATGTTCCAGAAAAAAATTGGCTCGGTTAGGGGAGATGAAAAACTGCATAAAATCTTTATTTTTTTAATAGTCAACATCAGAAAATATTTTTTAGATATTTGTAAATGGGATGAATTAATATCAAACCTTTCAGAATCTAACAAGGGTATCATAACAATGCACTATGTGTCAATAGACGCCCCATCCCGGCAATCACTGACTTTCAGGAAACCATTATTGATGTTAGAGGTTTTATTTCCCAAAATGCGTAAAACGTTCTAAAGAAAGTGTGTGCAACAGGGATTTTAGGGCATATTCTAATTAAAGACATCACATGTGTTACAGATAGCTGGTGTTCGGATTTTTTGCGCGCATAAAATAAATTATTTTTAATAAAATCCAAAGTGAGCCTATCCTTTTGAAACGGTCAAAAAGTAAAATTTATTTTTCTGAGGCCGTAATTAGCTGCACATAATTATCGCAAGTACCCTAACTATAGTAACTTCTCACGGTGGATCGAATGAGCCTACTCCCGTTATTGTAGGTTTAACCATTTTTTTGCAAGATCCGATTTTATGGGTGAGCCTATCCTTTTGAAACGCACTTTATTGCACTTCGACAGACAACGACCAGGTGTGTAAAAGAAACTTTTTGGTTGCAACAAGTTGAAAGTAGTCCTGGTGCTTTATAAGACCTTCGAAGTTTGTTCCAAACACGATAGCCAGTAGACCGTCTTGCTGTAGAAATTTGTAATCCACGTTTGTCAAAATAAAGTTTCCTAAAAGAATTGTCAAAAGTATGGCACTGAGGTAGGCCGGCATCAGGCGCTTGAGTCTTCGACGGTAGAAATCAAGAATTACATCGACGGAAAGTTGTTTTTCAAATGATGAAAATTTTAAAATCATGGTCATGAGATACCCGGATAAAACAAAGAATCTAAAAAATATCCGTGTGTTATGAAAAGAAATTTGAAATTCACTCACATGTCAACACCCAAATATCCCTGATGCACATATTGGGGAAATAGATGAAATCCCAAAACAGCACAGATGGCCACGCAACGAAGACACTGAATTTCTGAACGGCTTTTCTTTGGCGTCTGGGTGACGGTCATTCTTGAAACTTTCACTGAAATCAAACTAGTGCCTTTGGATTGAATTATAAAACTGGTACTTTTTAAATTGCTGTCGGGCATAGACGCCAACAACGGCAAACAGGAATATATTTTCTAGATGTCTTTAAAAAGAGGCGGGGTTTTCACCTACCGTAATGCCGTTTAATAATTGATCAAGGTAACTGGTAGTAGTTTTCTGCATTTGATGACACGTATTTGTCCAATACTGTAGCATATTAAAAAAATCTTTTGTATTTACGATGACAGTAAATAAAGGTAGGTATTATAATAAAATTTAAATTCAGTTACTATGAATTATCTATAAATTAGTACACTAAAAATCCCTTTTCTGGTTCTAATTCCGGTTTATATTTGATGTTTCAAAAAACAGATAACATCTTTTAACATAAGTGTTGCGAAATTCCCCGGGGAATGAAAAATGGGGGAATATTCCCGGGGGATTCCCGGAGATTCCCCAGGGAATCCCCTTTCAAATTCCCCGCGTCCAAATAAAGCCATGCATCTAAAACGAGGTCTAAAATAAAAAAAAACACACCAAAAACGGTCTATTTATTAACGTGCATTAAAATTGCAACCTAACTTTCACATTAAAGCGAGATTTGAAGCCCAATTGGCAAACTTCAAAAAAAATAATCACATCCTTTTACTTTTCTTAATTTTTTCGGAAGTTTCCCGGGGAATTTTGGGGGGAATTTGGCAAAGGTGGGGGAATCCCCGGGGATTCCCGGGAATATTCCCCGGGGAATCTCCCGGGGAATCCCATCTTCGCAACCCTGACATTTCATTGTACATACAGCAATTTTATAAAATCTAGTTGAATTTTTCGTCGGGAATACGAGAAATGAGGATAAATGTAAGTGCAGTTTAGGATTGCTGCACTCCGATTATATCTGTTTTAACCTAAATAATTTTGCGCATAGTAACCCCCAACGCTGCGCAAATTTTTTTTAGGATAATTAAAAGTAGCGGAAATAGAAAATTTCAAACCAGCATTTTGTCTTAAAATTTGGATACTAAACAGTCGTTACTAATATTTTTCAAAATTTTCCAAACAGATGAAATTTTAGGCAATGTTGTCAAAATCGATAATGATAAGTAACATTACAAACTGCATTTTTGCTACAAAAATGTGTACCTTAAACGAGAAAACACAGAATACCCCCTTCACATTTTTTATCCCAAAAAGACAATATTTTGTACAAATGATAAAAATTATCAGTTTGTTTTTCTGCGTTTAGGGCTTGTCCAGAAATTACGTCATCGTAAAATCGATGATTTTTTACTCCCCTCCTTCCTCTATCACCGGTCGTCATTGCAAGGGGGGTGCCCCGGACCCCCCCCCCGCTAAAACCGCTAAAAAAACGTCATTTTTTAGCGGTTTTTTTTTGCAAGTTTTGGTTTATCAATTTTGCTAAAAACTACTTTCGAAAACTTTATGCCGAAATTATTGTGTAGTTATTATGTTTTTTTAAGCAGCCTGTTCGGAGTCGGAGTCGGTATTTAAAAAATGATTGGTGAAACATTTTAATTATATTGGAACAAAAACAGTCAGTTTTCAGCGCATTTTGGCAAAAAATATGAAATTTAGAAAATTCGTAAGTCAATTTTTGAAATTTTTTTAATGACCTCATTTTGAGCAGTACCCCCTCCACCCTCCATCATTTTCCGTCATCTTTGGACTGACCCCCCTCTCCCCCTCTTGCAATGACGTAATTTCTGGACAAGCCCTTATCAACAGTATATAAATGTTCGTGTTCGTTTAATTTTTGATCGGAGCAAGGAGCAAGGAGCAAGAATAAGAGCAAAAAACGTAAATGGCAAATTTGCAAGCTGACATGAGCCAGCGCAAAAATGTTTTTGTTCAAGTAGCATAGCAAACACAAAACTCGGCGCTGATTAAATCATTTTAACCTACTTTTTTTATAAATTAAATACATTGTGAATAAAAAAAATGTTTCTTGATGTTTTGTTTTTTAGTACACATAAACAAGCCCCTGTTAAATAAATGCCTGCAGAAATACAACGGGTTTAGACTCATGCTTGTCAACTGGCAGTAGGGTTTCTAATTTCAGTAGACAACAAACAAAATCGCCGAAATACTGAATAGCATTTGAAACTACAGAAAATGTACTTATTAATAAAATTAAAAAAAAAATTACCAGGCCCAAAATATTTATCAGGTTGGCAGTTGCCAACCTCCGAGAACTCCTCCTGGATACTAATCACCTGTCCAAAGTTTTTCACCTTTCACCTGTCGACTTTTCAAATTTTTTTTGTCATATTGTAGAATTTTTTCCCGCAATTTCCCCTGTTCTTTTTGTTTTTTTGACCCGAATTTATACCAAAAGGGAAAAATAGCGGATTATTACAGTAAAAAAATAAATAAATTATTACACGAAAAAGAAAATCGGCAAAAAAACAACCTAAAGGCAGATGGGCGGGTGGTCCAAAAAATAGCGAGAAAAAACAAACAAACTATTGAGATGAGATAAATCAGGTAATACAATACGAACAAGAAAAATAAAATAAAAAGAATAAATAGACGCTACTAAAAAAACAAAAAAAACACGAAAACGTGCTAATAATTGAAATAAAGTATTGGCTGACGTCCATCTCATTTCACATCAATCCAGCTAATCCTTTTTCTTCTGGATGGAGAAGTCAAAGCGATTGACGACGATGATGACGAAGAAGATCGCGAAGAAAGCTGCGATTACGATGACCGGTTCACGGAGGAGGTTGATGTACGAGAAATCGTAGTAAATCTTAAAAAACCAACCATAACATTTTTTTTTAACGAAAAAAAATCACAAAACATACGGTAATGGGTTGGCTGTGGAAGTCGACGAGATTTTCCTTCTCCAAGTTGATGACCGGTCGTCCAACGGTGTCGAGGTAGGTGAAGTGCAGGCTGTCGGGAAGCTGCTTGATGGAGAAGGGCTTGACGACCTTGATGCTGCTAAAAAAATATTTTTTTTGTAATAATGTTTTTCATAAAAAAAATTTTAAGGACAAAAACAACGTTCAAAAGTATTTTTCGTGTCAAGAATCATAACTGGTAGACAGTAACAAGAAAATTACGGTACCTAAGGCTTCGAAAAAGTAATAATGTTTTTTTTACCTAAATTTCATCGTACAACGTTTCTATTTACATTTTCTGACATAAATAAGTGTTCGTCGTCCTACAAATCGTAATCACATTTTTGTTAGCCTAAATTGCATAAAATGGTTCAAAAAAGAAACTCGCGATCGTAAAAAGTCAAAAATGAGACTAAAATAACGTCTAAAAAAATTATTACCCCCATTTTTTTGCAAATAACATTTTTTTCGATTGTTTTGTTACTTTTCAAACGCCGTTTTTTAAGAGTAACATTTTCTAAACGTTATTTTGTTACTTTTTACGTGTTGTTTTCGTCGAATAACAATTTTGGACGCAACTTCACTTTTTGACGTCAACAAAAGTCCCCCCAAAAAACTCACTGAGCAGTTTCAGGCAGAATAATCTGGATGTTAGCCTTTTCGATGACGACATCGGTGAAAAGTGGATGAATGAGCGGCAGTTGAAGGGCAAAGTTGTTGCCAGATCGATGAAGGAATTCACTGGATGGCACGTTGTATCCGAGGATGTAGTTGGTCTTCCAGCCGCCGAGAAGAGGGAATCGTGGACGCATTTCAACCTCGACACGATCACGGGTATGACGGACGCTGGACGTTGAAATGTTGCCAATCTGGTCACGGTAGTAGATGTCACGGGCCTTGACGGGGAGAATGGCCTTGAGGACCTTGACGATAGGCGACTTGGAGCGGCGATCGATTTGGTAGTCGATGCGGGAGAAGGAGCCCTTGAGCTCGGCTCCCTTGTGCACGACCTCGACGTGATCTTCGATGGCGACGTTGCCAAAGTGGGAAACCTCGATGATTCGGTTCAGCTGGGTCACGACGACGAATGGAGCGTTGTTTTCGTAGTGGATCGCAACCGGGGTCTGTAAAAATCATTTTTAGGCCAACTTTTATCAAAAACAACAAAAATATCGTAAAACATCCCAATTTTCAATTTTTAGGCCAAATTCAATACAAAAACTGCCAAAAAGCAAAAAAAATACCCCAAAATTTAAAAAATAACCGTAAAAAGCAGGGCCCCAAATTTTCATAAAACTCACAACAGTATAAGGCGCAACATTGGCAACAGGACCAAAGATAACCTTGCCACCGGTTTCCTTGCTTGGGACATTCTGGGTGTAGCTGACAACCTTGCCGGAACCGACCTTGACGTTTGTGGTCTCCTTCTCGACCGGGTAGACAGAAATGGAAGAGGCAGTGCCCTTCCAGACAACAAACCTGCAAAAAACGCGCATAAAACATCAAAAACTGGATTTTTCGTGTCAAGAATTTTGGTACGTAAATGAGTGGTTTTCAATAAAAAAACTGACGTTTTGGGATAAAAAGCGTCGTAATAACCGTAACCATTATTTTTCTCAGCTTGCATAAATCACATCTATTATTTTTAAAACGATCCCGCGATCGTAAAAAAGTAGCTCAAAAAATTGTTCTTAAGTCAAAAAAAACCGTAAAAATGTGAAAAAAAGCATCCAAAAAGCAAAATTCTCTCTCGAAAATCCCCTAAAAAAACTCACTGTGATTCAGCCTGGGTAATTGCAGCAGGAAGAGGCGTCAGAGTCTGGGTCAAGACGTATTCAATCCTCAGTTTTCCAGACGCAGAAGGCGTAATCGGAGAAGACAGCGTAATACGGTAGTAAACGTAATCCGGCTTCGTGCCACCGATAATATTCTGAGTCGTTCCAAAGTTGAGTTTCTTGGAGGCGCCATCGGTTGCCGTGATGTAAGCGAGATGCTCAGCGTCGGTCTTCGCTATCGGGAAGATGAATTCAGACTCTGAACCCGCGGTGGCGACAGCATCAATGTTGAGGATGTACTTTGGTACCTGTGTGGTGATATCAATCGAACGAACAATCGTAAGCTTGAGATCACCATACACAGAGTGCAGGACAGCAGCGAGAGCCACCAGGTACAAGAAAGAGAGTCGAGTCATCCTACAACAAAAAAAAACAACGTAATAAAAGTTGGCCTAAAAACTGAACACGCGTAAAACGCGGAAAATAATCGTAAAACAATAACTATGGAAGACAAAGCATGGAAAAGTCATGAAAAGCATGGACTACAAAAGTAGGCGACGTGTACCTCAGCCATGGAAGCAAGGGAAATGGAAAAAGCAACGCTTTCTGCCAACACGTCTGCAAACAAAGATCTCGACACGAAATGCGCACGCAACACCGTGAGACCCAACGAATTCCTGCTCGCAACCTGCGACGAAATCTCTTTTTGGTCTTCGACAGATAAAAAAGTTGCTGTTTGGTTTTTTGTTGTTTTCAACGCTCATTTCGCACGTAATTTTTTCCGCTTGTTTTTGCAGTCCATTATGAAGGATCACAAAAAATCGAATCGACGCGCCCAGCTATTTGAGTACGATCCAGCTGTTGATTTGAAACCTGGTATGTTGAAAAATTTTTTGTACGCTTAAACGAAATTTTTTGTTGTTGTTGCTTTCTTGCAGGACGTCACGCGTGCGAATGCCAGGCGAGGCAACATGGCTTGGTCGGTAATTGTTTGTCGTGTGGGAGAGTGGTTTGCAAACAGGAAGGATCTGGTCCATGCTTTTTTTGCAACACATTTGTCTGCACCAAAGAAGAACGAGAGGTTCGTTTTTATACTTTCTTTTTTTGCTTGTTGTTGAACGTAATTTATGTTACAGTTAATCAATTCAAACACCCGTCGAGGTCATGAACTGCGGGTCAAGCTTCTGGGCGATTCTGTGACTCTCAAAGGTGTCGCCGATGCTGTTGGGTATAGAAACAAGCTTTTGCAAGCCGATGCTACTGCGTGAGTGCTTTTTTGGAGGATTTGGGGAGAGAAAAAGGGTTGAATAAGATGTTACGTTTTTTTTGGGAATAACAGTTTTTGGCGCTATTTTATTACGTTTTAGGCGCTGTTTTTTAAAAGTAACTTTTTTGAATGCTATTTTATTACTTTTTTATGCGATGTTTTTTTCGAAATAACATTTTTTAAGCTATTGTATTACTTTTTAGGATAGTGCTCAATTTTTTGAAAGTAACATTTTTTGTACGCGCATTTGTTACTTCACTTTTTACGATACACACTTTTTTGTTTGTCAACGTTAGTTTTTGTGTTTTCTCATTTTTTTTATAAATTACGTTTTGCCTAGTTTTAGGCCAATTTTTTTAGTTTTTTTAATTGTAGTTTTTTTGTTTTTTTCAGCCAGGAAAGAAACAAAGTAGTAGATCTGGAAACAGACTACTTCAAAGTCGAGTGCAACGTGTATCTCACTGCTGCCGAGCGAGAAGCCATCATGCAGAGAAAAGAAGAACTCCGACAGATGCGTCAGAGCACCCGTAGACCCATTGTTTACGATTTTGACGTTTCTGGTGGCGTTTTTATCGAACAGGCTGTAAGTTTTTTTTTTATTTATAAATTTTTTTTGTAACTATTTTTTTTAGGAAAAGCCTATCGAAACAGTCGCTGACCCGGTTATCCAGGACATTCTGCAGCGTTCTTCGATCCGTCAACAATCTGAACTCCAAAAAAGACGAACACGACTGGAGGAAGAAAATGACGACATTTTGGTCTGCGAAGATTACATTCCGGTATACGAGCATCCGAAAGTTGAGATCCCAGTTCAAAAACAAAGAAAGAGCAAGAAAAAGAATGGCAAGCAGGTTTCTCAACCGATTCCGACCCTTGTCGATGGACTTTTTGGCGACGAAGACGAAGCATTCTATGCGGAAGTCGAGCAAAAAGGATTCACACTGGCACTGGATCAACCGACGGCTTCGTTCGTTCTCGCGGGAGTCGAGACTCATGTCGTCGTCGGAGAAGACCTCAAAATGACGGGCCCGGTGTTCATTGCGGCGAGTGCGGTTCCTCTTGATGAAACGAGGGTCGCGGAAGCTCGGTCGAAGGATGGCGATTTTTTGCCAAAGGAATTTCCGACCGGATGCCTGCTTGGCAGAGTTTTTGTCCAGGAATGCCTGACTGCGAAGGAGTACAACGAGACGGTGGGTTTTTTTTTAATATTAAAATTTTTTTTAAACCATGTTTCTTGCAAATTTTTTTTTGTGAATTGACGGAAAAGTAGGTTTTTTTTGTACATTGATAAAAAAATTCGAATTAACGAAAACGCGTACAAATAGTTTCGTGTCGAGAAAACAAATTGTTATGAGCACTTTCGAACAAAAAAATTCTTTATTTACAAATAATGAATTTATAAAAAAATTTTCCGTAAAATGCAAAAACAGCGCAGCGTCTAAAAATTATTATTCGGCAAAAACAGCGCATAAAAAAAGTAATAATATAGCACTCAAAAAACGTTACTCTCAAAATACAGCGCCAGGAAAGTAACAAAAAAACAACAAAAAATGTTATTCACAAAAAAGTTGGGTAACAAAAAAAAACAACAAAAAATTTTAGTACTTCCAAAATCCGAAATAACAATATTTTGCAAAGCGAAGTGTTACTCCCATTTTTTTTGTTTTCAGTACCCCGAAACAAAACAACTTACCGTGTCCGACGGATTTGTCGTCATCATTTCTCACCCCGATCGCCTACCGTCACCCATTCCCCACATTCGTCCTGGAACTCAATTTTATCAACTGGATTCATCTCTTCGAAAAACCATAAAACACATTCTTGATCCATACAATTTGGGTGGTTTGTAACATGTTTTTTTTTGGATACTGGTGATTTTTATTCAATTTATTTAAAATAAAACTGCAGATTGTTGAAAAAGATTTTTTTTTGTACAAATCGTTTTTTACGATTTTATATATTTTTTGATTTTTTTTTGTATTTTTTTTTGTATATTTTTGTTTGTACAGCCAGGGACCTGGAATTTTGAATCGATCACTTCCTTTTTCTCACCTCGACAAGAAAGAAGAATTAACCATGGCTGAACAAAAGAATGGAACGTATGACCCAGCGGAACTGACTCCCGAAGAATGGAGCCGTGTTCACGATCACACGAAAAAGGTTGCAGCACGTGCGGCTGTCCGTGTCGTCACGTATCCCCTGACTTTTGCCAAGGTTCTCTTTCAACTCGGACACGAACCGTATCCCCTGTCTACCGGTCGACGGTTTATTGTTGCCGGTCCTGATGCGTATTTTTTGCCTAACGTTTTCAAGTACCGTAAGTTGTTTTTTTTTTCGTACAAAAATTTTTGATCGTGAAAAATGATTTTTTGTTCGTAAAAATTACTGTAATCTTTTTTATTGCATATTTGATCGTTAAAAGTGCCATGACTTTTTTTTTTAAATTTTTTGCGTTTTTTAATGAATCATTGTAACATTTTATTATCGTAAAAAATACCGAATTTTTTTTTCGGATTTGTTAGTAAAAATCATCGTAACTTTTTTTTTTGATTTTTTTGTCGTAAAAAAACCGGGTTTTTTTAGTTTTTTTGTAGTTTTAAAAGTACCGTTTTTTTGTTTTTTTCCAGCGTAAAAACTACCGTAATTTTTGTTTTCTTTTTTTATTGTAAAAACTACCGTAATTTTTTTCTAGTTTTGTCGTACTGAACTTTTTTTGTGGTTTTGTATCGCAAAAACTACGTATTTTTTTTGTTAAAAAAAATATTTTTTTAGTTTTCTATTGTAAAAATTACTGAAACGGATTTATCGTAAAAAATTCAGAAAGAAACATTTTTTTGATTTTTTAGTAAAATTTTTTTTTTTTTTTTTTTTTTTTCATTTTTTTTGTCTTCAAAAAAATCGATTTTTTTGTTTTTTGTATTGTAATTTTTTTTTGCATTAAAAAAGTATTTTTTTGTATTTTATCGTAAAAATTACTGAAACTTTCTTTTGTTATTTTTTGTGCTAAAAACTACCGTATCTTTTTTTCCATATTTTTTTCGTTTTTCATTGTCAAAATTACCGTAACCTTTTTTTTCAGTGTCAAATGTCTACAAGGAATCAGGTCTGCGCGTGCTATACACCGGCTTCGATGCCGACATCCTTGCCCATGTCGCTGGGAGTTACGTCAAGTTGGGCACCCAGATCGTATGTTTTTTTTCGTGTTTCTTTGATTTTTTTGATTCCACCGGGTTTAATTTTTAGTACATCGACCGCTACTACCCCGATCTCGGTGGAAAGCCGGCAAACGCGGAGAAAGACGGCCTCGAACTGACCGATGCCCAGTCTTTCCAAGTACAGTTCCGAAAAGCCGTCCGGGAAACCCTCTCCCACTCCGTCGGTGTCATTATTTCTCGCCCGTTGACCGTCATTGCTATCCGCCAGATTGCCCAGTACGTCGGAGGTGATACGAAGTATTTCTCTGTCCTCGGAGCCCTCGGAGTCATTGGCAACGAGGAAGGACCGAAGGGATTCTTTGCGGGTCTCGTTCCTGCGCTCATCGCCGAGGGCGTCGTCATCTGGTCCACGTCTGCGCTGACTTACGTCATCGAGCGTGTCTTGAAGAACGCTGTGGTGAGTTGAGGGATTTTTTTTGGTGGGCGGAAATTCCGAAGAAAAAATAGGAAATTTTTTGTAAACCCAAAATTTATTTTTCATATTAGAATTTTTTTATTGAAATTTTGTTAAATTTGTATGTTTTAAAAATTTGCTTTTAATTTAAATACAAGTTTTGGCGTTTTAAAATTTTTAATTTTTTTTGCGAAAAATGTTTTATGTCAAAAAAATTATTTTCAAAAATTTATATGTATATTTTTAATTTTTATAATTTTTAGTTTTCCAAATTAAAAATAATCAAGAACATTTAAAAAAAAATTATTCACGAATTAGAAAAAATTATTTATAAATTTTTGAATTTATTTTTTTTGCAATAAATTTTTTAATTTAAAAAATAAATTTTTTTTTAAAATAATTTTTATTTTTAATTTTTTACAAAACAATGTTCAAGCGAAACCCAAACGGACAAATTTTTTTTAAAATCAGAAATCTTTTTTTATTTTTAAATTTTTGATTTGTTAAAATTTATGCTAAAATTTTAATTTAAAAAAAATTTTAATTTTAAAATGAATGATGTTTCTTGGAATTTTTTTTATAAAAAAACTTTTTTTCTCGTTTTTTTATTCTACAAAAATGAAATTTTTTTAGCTTGACGAAACGCAAGCGGACAACGTGAGAGCAACAAAGGAAACCCGTGACCTTCTGCAATTCATCGTACCACACTTTGTCAACAGCTTCGCCTATCCCTACCAACTCATCAGCACGATCATGGCCCTCGGAGGCTCCGGATTGGTCGTTTCGATGCTTCCGTACTCGCCGGCCTTCAACTACTGGGGCGACGCGTACGACTACCTCAAGCCGATCAACCTCACCCGTGGCGCGAGACTCTTTCTCCGCGAGCAGAAGGGCGCTGTCTCGGTTGGCGTCGATCATCGCATCTACGCGTCCAACAAGTATTTTATCTAGGAGAGAGATGAGATGGTTTTGCCTGCCACGGTCATGGACGGACGACCTGTAATTTCAGTACTTTTGGATTTTTGCCCCTTCCTATAATATTTTTTTTTTGAGCCGACCGTGTCTATGCCCATATACCGTCAGTTTTTTGCTATACACTGTATTTTATCTATGCTATCCTGAGATAGATTTTTTTCATGTGTGTACTGAAAAAAAATGGCCGTGGCTTGTAGTCGTTTTTTTAAAATAATAAATTACTAAGGCTTGAAGTTCTGACTTTTTTTGGGGTGTCTTGAAACGAAAAACATAAAAAAAAATATTTTTTTTAAATTAAAAAAAACATTTTTTTAATTAAAAATTCTTTTATTAATTTTTATTATTTTTAAAAACATTTTTTCGATCAAAACTTTTTTTATCAATTTTTATAGTTTGAAAAAAACAGTTTTTATTAAAATTTTTCAAAGCAAAAAAATTAAAAAAATTAAAAATGTTATGAAAATTTAATTAAAAAAATGTATAATTTTTGATTTTTTTAAAATTTCTAAATGAATTTTTTTTATGAAAAAATATTACATATACGTTAACATTTTTAGGGTTATATTTTTATCGGAAAAAAACTTTTGATCTCGTATGATTACGATCGTCAATAGTCAACAAGGTGCGGGTTGTTTGTTCAATGCTTTTCGAGGCCTCCTTGAAGTTTTTTTTTTATCACGAATAGAATTCTTGGACGCTAACAAACACTTTCATCTGGATGTTTGTGTTGTTAAGAACTGAATTATGGTATTTGTTCCATTTGTTCTTTAACAGCATGAACTACAGCTAAATACATACTATCAGGGTTCACAGAGCACATGGTACAAAAAATGTTTTTGTAACATAATGTTTTTTGCAAAAGTTCTTGTTGTTTGTTGTTTGTG